>RQTK01001230.1:86365-130581 GCA_003991915.1 Elysia chlorotica
TACCTTGACTGCTCAGCCAGTCATATTAAAACGGATACCGAATCAACCAGTTCAGTAGGGGTTGAAATCATCAGGGCTCGAACCACGGACCTCCCTCGTCGGAGGCCGCTGTTCTACCCTAGGGCTAACGCCCCCTCCCCCCTCCAAGGCGCGTCAGCAGAGTAATGGCTATATTATGCCCATGGTTGGTTGGTTGGTTGAGTTGAGTTGAATTGGTTTAAACGTCCAACAACAGCACAATATAGGCAATATTGTGGAAGGGCCCCAAGACAGACGTCTGACAATTTTATGTGCTGCCACACACGAGACAGGGCGGGGAAACCATGACTCCTGTCTCAGCCGGTCACATTATACTGACACCGACTCAGCCAGTAGGTAACACAACAGCCAGGATTCGAACTTTTGCGTCGGAAGCCGATGTTCTACCCCTGGACCACCGCGCCCCCGATTATGACCATGCCATCTTAGTGAACTAAAACTTCTATAGTAATTACAGTGACTCCTTTTCTTGCTCGGATTGGCAGAAACATAAAAGTCCTGTGTAAAAGGATTGATTTAAGATTGAAAAATCTTTTAGCAGTTTAAAAGATCGAGGTTGGTCATGAACTGTTTAAGTTAAATTAGTCGAACACTGTCGGGAGCGTTGGGGTGGAGAAAGTGAAGCGGTCAATTACACTGAACAAAGTTAAAATCTGGCTAAAACTGCGGATGAAGCCCTGGGGTAGAACATCAGCTTCCGACACAGAGGGTCCGTGGTTCGAGCCCCACACCTGCGAATTCACCCCCTACTGATTGGGTAGGTGTCAGTTTAAAATGTGACCAGCTGAGACAGAAGAATCGCATCCCCTGCACTATCTCTGAGTGGCAGTGCCTAAACTTGTCAGACATTAATCTTGGGGCCCGTCTAAAATATAGACTATGTAGTGCTACTTTTGGACGTTAAGCAACAAGAAACGATGCTTTCGATAGCGCAAGTTTAATAATTAATTTCTTTTTCTTTTGTTTTAGTCTTTTCAGACAGTAACGATAACCCTTTACGCATTGTCTGAGATGCATTAGTGTGCATGGTATAGTACCCTCCCTTTGTTGTTCTTTTTACATGAAAGGATCGATGCTCTTTTTTTTCACTGTCTCTGTTTTTTTGTTATGTAAAAATTAACATTAATTTCTGATCAAACGTATTGCGACCTTATCGCCCTTTTTGATGATACCAGAGACTGTATAATTCGTGAGAGGTTTCACAAAACGAGCTCATAGTGATTTGGATAGGGGAAGCTAGCATGTTCAGTGCTTTGGATAAGGGAAGCTAGCGTGGCGCGTGATCACTTTATTCCTTCATTGACTTAACGGTGGTTTATCAATGTTCAGATTACGTTTTTATTAAGGTTAAAAGAAGAATAGATGCTTTAGAGAAGAATAACAAGAATCTCATAGAAATTAAAGAAGAATAAAACCTTGAGAAACAAAACCAGCAACATTGAAAGAAAAAAATTAAATATTACGGACATGTAAGGAAGGCACAGTTCAATGCAGAAGAAGATCGTAGAGGGAATGATGGAAGTCACGAGAGGTAGAGGGAGGAGGCGGATAAGTTGGATCAAGAACGTGGAGGACTCGACTGGAATGGAAATCAACGAGTGCTGTGAGATTGCGCTTGAGCGATAAAGATGTAAAAGCCATGGCATACAACCTCTGCAAAGAGAAGGAACTCTGACTGGCTGAAAAGAAGGAAGCAAGAGCCTGAATTATATTGAGCCATATACGCAAAATCCTTGTCTCGTGTGTGGCAGCACATAAAATTGTCAGACGTCCGTCTTGGGGCCCGTCCACAATATAGTTTATATAGTGCTGCTGTTGGACGTTAAACCAACCCAACAACAACAACAACAACCATGACACCCCTCACTATTTCACACTCTCTGTAAGACCTTGGGGTTTACTAGATCTACTAAGTAACATCAGTTGCATAATGCCCAATCTCATTAATAAAACACTCTAATTTTTTAGTATTTCAGGAACAAGATAGGACATTTTTCCACTTGAGGTGTTTAAAGCTGCTGGACAATACAGCGGCCACCATCACTACCACACGTGAGACAGGTAAATGGTCTAGCTCTTTAAAATTTAATTTTCATCAAAAGCTGAATACTGTACTTGTACGTATGTTGTTCAGGCACTGCCATATGTCCCCACATGTGTCATTACATCCACGTGATATTCATTAAGAATGATTTTTTTTTCTAATTTGTGACAATTTTACATGTCTTTCCCCTTCCTCTTTTTCTCTCTCCCTATCACTTTCTCTCTCTCTCTCTCTCTCTCTCTCTCTCTCTCTCTCTCTCTCTCTCTCTCTCTCTCTCTCTCTCTCTCTCTCTCTCTTTCTCTCTCTCTCTCTCTCTCTCTCTCTCTCTCTCTCTCTCTCTCTCTCTCTCACTCTTTCACTCTTTCACTCCTCCGATCAACTCACACTCTCACTCTCTCAAAATCTCTCTCCCTATCTCTCTGCATCTATTTATTATTTATCTCTCCCTTTCTCTCTCTCTCTCTCTCTCTCTCTCTCTCTCTCTCTCTCTCTCTCTCTCTCTTACCCCCTCTCACACACATACACACAAAGGAGAAGCCCCACATCTCTCCAGAACTGAGCGATATAAAGACCAGGCCCCAGGTTTTATCCCGGAGTTTCAGCTCCTCTCTGAGTGAGTGACTTGCTCTCTAGACGCCCAGTGTCGGCGGCAAAGCTATATCGTGGGCGGGTCCCAAGACTTGCGTCTGACAATTTTTTCGTGCTGCAACACAGAAACAGTGCGGGGATACCTGGAGTCTTGTCTCAGCCGGTCGCATTATATTGATATCGACAGCTTCCCTCTTCTATGAAATTTCACTATGTCAAAGTGTGTTATCGTTCCTATAACATTTTTAAGTATTTTACTGCTGGTAACAAAGTCAGCAAAAGGTAATTGTCTTTGGTATTGTTTTTAATTTTTATTTTTTTTAAACATCAGATGTATGAGTTTCATAGAAAATTTAGATCGTTTAGGGATTAGGATTATCAAGATTAATAGATGGAAGTTAATCTTTTTGTCGAACAATATCTAAGGTCCGTTACATTTTTTGTCATTTCAGTTCGAAGATTTTAAGACAAATGTTACTGTAAAGATATTTACACTGTCTTATAGTACCATTTGTACTAGCGCATCTTTTCATTGAACTGTGCACCTTCTGTTTTAAAATAATAAAAATCAAAGTTTTACCTTCTCAAAATTCTGTACATTAAAGTACACACAAAGTCCTAAAATCATGCGTTTTTAAATGGTTGGCCTATTCAGTGTGGCCGCGTCAATTTCGAGAATTTTCAAAAACTTTAAAAAGTTAAAAGATTAAAACATTTGATTTTTATTATTTTGAAATGGAAAGTGTGCAGATCAATACAAAAAGGTGTTAATACAAAAGCATAATAATAATATCATTCCGCAAAATATGTGTTCGACGTGGTGGGAAAAGGTTAATGAATCCCCCCCAAAAAAGAAGAAAAAAAAATAGTGCGCACACAAGCTTCCATGTTTAACACAAATTTGACACTAAAATAAATATATCCTGTTAGATCTATGCCTATAAATAACTAAAAAAAAAAAAAAAAAAGAAGAAAAAAAATAGTGCGCACACAAGCTTCCATGTTTAACACAAATTTGACACTAAAATATCCTGTTAGATCTATGCCTATCCCTTCACTCCATCTCCCTAGTTCACCTTCTCCATCGACCTCCCTCCCTATCCCACTCTATCACTTCTTCCTA
Source organism: Elysia chlorotica (assembly GCA_003991915.1). Classification (NCBI taxonomy): domain Eukaryota; kingdom Metazoa; phylum Mollusca; class Gastropoda; family Plakobranchidae; genus Elysia; species Elysia chlorotica. Next base: position 90,160 of record RQTK01001230.1, read on the forward strand.
TCCTTCTCATTCTCTCAATTAGTCTCTCTCCCTATCCCACTCTTTCTCTAACCATTTCTCTCTTTATCCCTCTCCCTCCATTTCTGTCCTTTCTCCCTAACTCAATATTCATTCTTATCCCTCATTCCCTCTTTCCACCTCCATCATTATGCCTCTCTCTCCCTTTAACTCCCCATCTCTATCCCTCTCTCTCCCACTCCATCTCCCACTCTACTCACCTCCTCCCCTCTCTCTCCCTTTAACTCCCCCTCCCTATCCATCTCTCTTCTCTCCCACTTCATCTCCCACTCTACTTACTTCCTCCCGTTTGCCCCCTCTCTAACTCCATCACTCTCCCTCTCTCTCTCTTTCACTCTCCCTACCCCTCTCTCTCTCTCCCACTCCATCTCCCACTCTACTCACCTCCTCCTCTTTCCCCCATTTCCCTCCCGATCCCTCCAGGAGAAACCTCCCTCACATTCCGCAGTCTCGATTTCTCCCGGACGGACCCCGAGTCTCTCGCGCCCCACCTCCCGAAGCGTATCCAAGGGACCGTCTGGACTTCCGTCCCGAGCGCTTGACATGCGCAGCGCGGGCTTCCGTCACGTTCCAGGCGTCACGTGGCTTCCTGTTCCACTCGGCGACGGGTCTGTGCACGCCCCTGTACTGGCTGGAGGCAGACTCCGCCCCCGAGGCACATCCGGTACAGGCGGACGAGGGAGATCTTTACCTGGCTCCGAGTAACTGCGGCGACGGGTTCCAGGTAAGACTCGTTTTTTTTGGTTTCTTAGCGTCCAATGTCAGCACTATACAGACTATATTGTGGACGGGCCCCCAAGACTGCCTGTATTATGTATTTCTAATTATCTATTCTGTATCCTGAATCCTGTGTCCAATATTCCTCCCGTCCCAGCTGATGAGAAACTAGCTGTTTTGTGTATTATGTATTCTTTATTATGTATGCCTAATTATGTGTTCTTTATCTTGTATTATGTATAATGAGTAAGTTATATATTTCTGTTTCTGCATTCTGTATCCTGTATCATGTATCTTGTCTTCCAGTGATAAAAGAGAGAGACTAATGTCAGATTTTTCTGTAATCTGTATTCTTTATTCTGCATGCCTCATTCTGTATCCTGTATCTCACTTCTCCCAGCTACTGGGCGACAGCGATACTGGACAGCTTGTCTGCCTGCGATATTTCGTCGGGGACAAAAAGAACTACACAGACGCCAGAGACCTATGCACGTCCCTGGATTCCCTCCTGGTGACCGTCAAGACTCCGGGGAAACTGGCGATCCTGCGGAACCTGGTCACTGACGGAATCGCCTGGATTGGGCTGGAGTGCCGTGACACCAGCCCGTGCGTCTGGACATCGGACGGTAGCCTGCTCACTGACCAGCAGCAGCTGGACAACTTCAAGAGCGGCGAGCCGAACATATACCCGGGCAAAGAGGAGTGCGGGATTTACTGGTTTGCTGATAAGAAGCTGGTCGACGGCGCTTGCTTGGACAAGATGGACTATATATGTGAGAGGACTATGCCGTAGACAGAGACTTAGGAAAATGGTTACAATTGGAATATTATATAGACTAAAACTAGACTTAGACTAAGGCTAGGAATAAGTACATTTAGTCCGGGTTGTAAGTCTAAGAAAAGACTGATTGACGGTTTTTGCTTATAGACTATATATGTGAGAGGACTATGCCGTAGTCAGATTACAACTGGGCCATTATATAGACTATGACTAGACTTAGACTTAAGTGTGGTAATAAGTACATTTAGTCGGGGTTGTAAGTCTAAGAAAGCCCTGATTGACGGTTCTTGCTTTGACAAAATTGACTATATATGTGAGAGAACTATTCCGTAGTCAGACACTTAGGAAGATGACTACAAGTGGGTTATAATATAGACTAAGACTAGACTTAGATTAATGGTAGTAATAGTACATTTAGTCCGGCTTGTAAGTCGAAGTCTGATTGATGGTTCTTGCAAGGACAAGATGGACTATATATGTGAGAGGACTATGTCGTAGTCAAAGACCTAGGATGATTATTACAACTGGAATATTATATATACTAAGGTTAGAATTAGACTAAGGGTGAAGTGAGTTTCGTTTTACGGAACGTGCGCACGGTAAGGGTTATTTGTGGACTAAAGTAGAAATAAGTACATTTATTCAGGGTTGTAAGTCTAACAAAAACCTGATCGACGGTTCTTGCTTTGGATGAAATGAAGTATACAATTATTGACTTAAACAGAGATTTTCAACGATGACTATCTATCAAGGTTATAAAATCAAAATTACGTAATGATGTTGATTACTTTCATCAATAAATTTGTTGCTATTATTAAGGACTAATTTATACATAAGGGTTGTTTCTATATATTCCATGTATCTTGTTATTAAAGAAAAAGAGAAATAAAAATCTGTTTTTTTTTAGGACAAAATTCTTTGTCTTTCATGCTTGTTATGCTTCTCTTGTTAACAAAGTCTATTCAAATAACAGATAGAGAAACAATTTTACAATATAAATCTGCAAAGAAAAAGTTTTACTAAGCACTTAACGAAACAAGAGGGGTAGCAAAGACAACTTTACAGAACATGATACAAGAATTGTTGTTAATGCCCCAGCGGTCATCTAGACTTAGAGATAAGTATAGTAAAGTAAGGTATATGTAGACAACAACACCAGGGCTTACAAATCAGCCCTAGACCATCACATTATATTATTTCAGTAAATTGCCACCATTCACTGAAAAAGAGGTCAATGAATTATTAAAGGCAATGCGCGCGAAAATGAGATCACGTGATACGATGAGATGAGTAAAATGGTATATTATAGATAAATGGTATAGTATAGATAAATGGTATAGTATAGACAGAGGGGATAACAGTATTTAAATACCTCACTAGGGCATTCAACCATAACGGGTCTGGAAAACACATGGAGTTATAAGTACAAAGTTGCGGTGGCTTACATTTCGTCGCAGGCCTTGTTATACACACACATATATATATATACAATTACTAGTCATAAGCGTACCACTTCATTGTACTTACGGCCCATTGGATTTAAGTTCTTTACATAGAGTAATAAGGACAATAGTCATTTAAGCTTAGACCCATAAGAACACGACTTCAATGCTTAAAAAAAGCGCAACTTTTAACCCGATTCTTTAAAAAAGAAATGTTATATAGGGTTGAATATAAACTATCTAATGAAACAACCACAGCTTGGGTTCTACTTGAAATATCATTTGGGTATGATATTTAAAAGAAAATTTGCAAGACTTGAGGGATGTTATTATTTTGCTATATTGCAGTAGATCTGTTTGGTTTTTGTAGCTTGTTGTTGTTTTTGTTGTTGTTGTTGTTGTTGTTGTTGTTGTTGTTGTTGTTGTTGTTGTTGTTGTTGTTGTTGTTGTTGTTGTTGTTGTTGTTGTTGTTGTTGTTGTTGTTGTTGTTGTTGTCGTTGTTATTTTGTAATTGGGTTTTTTTTTCAAGTTGGGACACTTTATGTAATCCTTGAATGACTGGAGGGCGCAGTAGCCCTGGGGTAGAACATCGGCTTCCGACGCAAAACGGTCCGTGGTTCGAGCTCTGGCGATATCGCTCCCTAGTGGTTGGGTCGGTGTCAGTTTAATGTGGCCGTCTGAGACTAGAGTCATGGTATCCCCGCCCTGTCTCTTGTATGGTAGCACATAAAATTGTCAAACGTAAGTCTTGGGGCCCGTCCACAATATAGCCTATATAGTGCTGATATTCAACGTTATACCAACTCAACCCTAAACCATCTTTAAAGGACTAAAATACGTCACACCAATTAGCATTGCTAACTCTTCTTGTTTGATGATCAAATTTGAACCTACAGCAGGGTTCTTGTCTTCTACCTACGTTCGGTAACTCTTCGTGAATGTACAATCCTAATAACAATTTTGATTTCGTTCTTTTTAGAAAATGCTGATCTATGCGGTGTCCCTCATAACTTAAAACCAAGTATGGTGTAGTTACTTCATCATAACTTATCAAAGCCATTGCAAAACGTGCGAGTGCAGTAGCAGTTGATGATTGCATACTTTGCTCTGTGCAGTCAGTGCTATTTTGGGTCTGATATCGAGACAGCAAGCGCAGAGTTCAACGACGCCAAGCTCATTTACCAAAGATCGATCGTCAAAACAGGAGTTCGATAAGAAATCAGCACGTTCGATTACACATGATTGTCCTAGGTTTACCCAATCACAGTTTGTTTAATATCAAAGCCATGTTTACTAGAAGATAAGGTTGGATGCATAATGATAACTTTTTGGTTCTTCTATTTTTTTCCCTTGTGCATTTAGTGTTTTGTTTTTTTAATCTAGTTTAAGTAATTTTTTCCACTTGTTGATTTATAGGCTCTCAACAATAAGATAAACAATAACAAAGTGATATGTTTGCCTTCATTGTCCAAAAAATGAAACCACTTACATTGTACTTCGAACTGTTGAAATCGAAAAACAAAATCTCATTTGTTTATTTGATACAGGCACAGACAAACACGCCCCCACCACCCCCATCCCCACCCCACCTCCGCCGCCTACTTTGCTCCATCCACAGATACACATACATGCAATTGGGTACAAACTTTATGCATCAAACACAATTATGTATTTTTGCCCTTTTTACAATATACATGCATCAAGGTTTCACAAGTCATGGTGAAGAGTAGAATGATGTGCCCTTAAACACATCAAGAGAGGTTATACCTTAGCAAGCGTACAATTTAAAATGTTCAAATCGATTGCTATAATAGATTTGACCAAGAATAAGCTAGTTTTTGTATAAAAGAACTTTGATCGTAATGCATTTTCTTAGGAATTATTTTATTACACAGGCAATGAGTTTGGTCGCAATAAAACTTTGGAATGCTCACTAAGGTACTTTTAAGACACACGCAAAACCCCAAGTTCAAACCGTAACTCGGATATTTAACAGCTTAAACTCTTGAACTGTGAAAAATTTCACAAATTGGAGACATAAAACACCTAATATTAAATATTGGCCTATACTGGTTTGGGGATAAATTTAAGCGATATGGTGCAAGACATAGACCGCATAGGGTCGCCCATTTCCAGTTACAAGTGGTACGTACTTTAAAATTGTATAATTTAATGAGAATCACCAACTATGGCAAGTTTTGTTGTATGTTTGTGCTGCTGCCTTCATAGTTGTGACCTGTTTAAACTCTCTCTCTCTCTTTCTCTCTCTCTCTCTCTCTCTTTCTCTCTCTCTCTCTATCTATATATATATATATTTTCTCTCTCTATATTTCTCTCTCTCTATCTCTTTCTCTTCCTCTCTCTGTTTCTCTCTCTCTCTCTGCTTCTCTCTCTGTTTCTCTCTCTCTCTCTCTCTTTCTCTCTCTCTCCCTCCCTTTATCGGAAAGCCTGTATCAGATAAGACACTCCTCGTGCCTAACCTTGAAAAGAAAATTCCGCATTACTATTGAAACCAAAAAGCAGACTTTCGGTCAATTGTTTTTTCAAGATAAATTTGTTTATCGTGACTGGCCTGATAAGCAAACAAAAAACAAACAACAAGAACATGGTATCAGATTTTTTTCCATGCCTCGGTACATGTCTATAAAAACACTCGATGGCGTTATACATTTCTCATTTCCAGTAGATGAAGTTGGTCACATAGGAGGTGTACATCTGATACATACTTAGAAAGTTAGGCTGCACATCTGAAAATAAAACTTTCATTTAGAGTTATCCCCCAGTGGCAATAACTAAAGTGACGATGGCGTTCGTGAGTTTGCGCGCCATAATCGGGTTTTTCTCTTGTGCGCGTTATTTCCTAGCGCAGAAGCCCTGCTTTTCATCGGCCGTTTTAACGGTTCGGATGACGTCTGTCTCTACTTGGACACAGCCATCACAATAACTCTAACGGCTCACAAAGATGGCGAAACGTTCAGACGGGAGATCCAAGATGGAGACTTGATCTCTTTAGCACACCAGTGTGAGAAGGAACCGTCGAAAACCTCAGCCTTTATCCGGTTCGACTTTCCGAATTTCGTACAACGGAACCGAACCCTTTTCGGAGGAAGTGTACGGTACACATACACTGCTCCTGATCCGAATCAAGTCGTCCTTAGGATAAAAGCTGTAATAAGACCCGCCGCTTTACTAAACGGTCTGAGAAACCCTGCCAAGTTGGTTTATTTCACAGACACCACACCACTGCTCATGGGCGACAAAAATACATCGTATACGTGCTCCAAAGTTAGTGAAACGACATTCAACTCGACCGAGACGCGTGACGGATACAAGTACTCGTTGAAAATAAACCGGACCTTCTTCAAGACCCAGGCATTCAATATTGTAGGCAGCAAGTTGGGTCTGGCGATTCGGTGTTCGGAACATTCCGGTTCCGGTTCCGGTACCAAGGCGATGACCGTCTCGATCTACTTGGCTACAGGGATGCTCGTGATCGGAGTGCTTGGGACTCTTTTCATGGCAATTCGGCGGAGATATAGGTCTAGACATAACTATAGCGAATTTATGTAATTCATCGCAAGATTGGGCAAAATTATTATGTAGATTTAATGAGTGTGTGTGTGTTTGTTGTTTTTTTCTGTAAAAGACACCATTTAGATGGAAATGTATTTAAAAAAATGAAAAGCAGAGTGTAAAAATGATGTTTCGGGTTTGTTTTGACAAAAAGAGAGAAAAAAGAATTATTCTCCAAAATAATTATGTTATTTTGTGTACGACTGATACGAATACAGGATTACTATACAAGGTAAATAGTTGGCCAAAATAAATTGACTTTCTAAAATTTTACCTACATAGCCTATATTGTGGACGGGCCCCAAGACAAACGTCTGACAAGTTTACATGGTGTCACACATAGACAGTACGGCGATACCACGACTCCAGTCTCTGTCGGTCACATTAAACTGACACAGACCCAACCATTAGGGTCGTTTTTTTTCATAGATATTTACTGATTTTACTTACTTTTCCTTATTTTATATCCAGCATGTAATAATAGAAGGAGGCCATAAGTACAACGTCGTCGTAGCTCATAACTCGACATAAGAACATGCGAATAAGAAGCTTAAGTATAGTCTTAAACTACCGCCATGTTGTACTTACGGTTCCGTGATTTTTTACATAGACCCTGCCTAACACTTTTTCCCGATACATACTCGCATAATGATTATGCACAATACCATTATGAATAAATGTTCAATTTAAGCCCACCCGCAGCCTACCTAGACATAAAGTCACGTTTGTTTCTCTCCTAGAAAGCTCTAACTCCAAAACCGTATAACATGTGAATGATTAATACCAGTTGCTACTATACATTGCACGTATTGTGTGTGTGTGTGTTGTTTGTTGTTGTTGTTGTTGTTGTTGCTGTTGATGGTGTGGTTTTTCTCTGATTTGTTTGTTTACAAAGTCAATTCGTGTTATCAATTCCCTAGGTGATAGATTAAAAACCACTTCATTCATTATCATTGTATAAACCTGTTGATAATTTTTGAAATTTGGCATGTGTAAATAATGATTAATGTCAATCGAATGGGAACAAATTTTATTTCCGCAAAACAAATTACATAAAGTCACCTTTAATTGCTACACTGTATAATATGTTGTGTCGTTCATGTTATGATAATAATAAAACATTTACATAGTAATTATTTTAAAGTCTGGGTAATTTCTGTCTTTGTAATGTTATTTTCAAGTTATGTAAAGATCATTTTCAAGAATCATGATTGTGCCCCCTACTGGTTTAGTCAGTTGCAATATAACGTGACCAGCTGAGGCACGAGTCAAGATATACTAAGCTGTTGTACCTTAGCCTTTGGACAGATCCACAAAATAGTATTGTTTCGGACGTTGTACTTTGAAACCAAACCACTCAACTTTTAGCCATGCCACCCTGACATTTTCAATTGAGAGATTAGCGGCCATATTAAATAAAGTTTTCACCGAAAAAAAGTTTATTATGTAAGTTTTTAAAGTACAAAAAATATACTAATCACGTATGTAATTGTTGATCAACCATGCCGTTGATGTGCTGAATATAAATCACTGTACCTTACCGACGTTGCTAAAGATTTGAACTCATGCACTTTTTAATTGCAATTGCACTTTTTACATTGATGAATGGACTTCGAGTTTGGCTTGTTGTTTCTTGGCAAACGTATATCTGATACATATAAATCACTGAACCTTACCAACGTTGTTACAGATTTGAACTCATGCACTCTTAAATTGCAATCGTACTTTTCAAATTGATGAATAAACTTCGAGTTTGGCTTGTTGTTGGTTCAGTTGTTTGTTTAACCTTCACCGCCCCTCGCGGGCTGTGAAAAATCTGCGTAATTTTTAATTGGTCCTAATTATAAGATTACAACATGTATTGCTCAATTATAGCTGTTTATTATCGTGCCATGTTCCTCATCCCTCCTGTTCTTCTTTCCCCCTGCTATACCTCCCTCATACTCTTCATCCTTCCTGTTATTCCTTCCTCCTGCTCTTCCTACCCCATACTCTTCATCCTTCCTGCTCTTCCTCCCGCTACCCTTCCTCCCTCTACTCTTCCTCACTCCTGCTGCTCTTTCTTTTCTGCTCTTACTTCCTCCAGCTCTTACTCCCTTTTGCTACTCCTCCCTCTTCCTTTTCTTTCCCTCTGCTCTTCCTCCCTCCTGCTGTTTAATATGACTGGCTGAGACAGAAGTCATGGTATCCCCGCCCTGTCTCGTGTGTGGCAGCACATAAACTTATCAGTCGTCAGTCTTGGGGCCCGTCCACAATATAGCCTATATAGTGCTGATGTTGGACGTTAAACCAACTCAACTCAACTCCTACTTCACTTGAGTAACCCCAATCCTGAACAAGTGTAAAGACACTAGTGATAGTCATGATGGTAATAATAATAATAATTTATTGCATTTCTTTTGCGCATTTCCAAAATTGAAATTCTGCTCAATGCGCATTACATCACAAGTAATCATGTACATGAAATAAAATGGAATCATCAGATTGCAAACATACATAAATTGTAAAAATACACAAACATACAAATGATATATTCAACCACATATACACACACATGCACATAAACATACACTCACAGACACACACACATACACTCACACACGCATGCGCACACATACACCTACACACACACACACACCTACACACACATGCACACCAAGACCAAAGTATAATAATGTAGATCAATAATCGTAAGAATTGTGGTAGGTCCATGCCAAATGCTTTTTTAAAAAGGTAAGTTTTAAGATGTTTCTTAAATATTGTGATAGAGGCAGACTCTCTCAATGACTTGGGCAGTTCATATACTTTCTTTTGCTCCTCCTCCCTCTTCTTTTTCTTTCCTCTGCTCTTCCTCCCTCCTGCTGTTTAATGTGCCCGTCTGAGACAGGAGTCATGGTATCCCCGCCCTGTCTCGTGTGTGGCAGCACATAAAATTGTCAGACGTCAGTCTTGGGGCCCGTCCACAATATAGCCTATATAATGCTGATGTTGGACGTTAAAACCAACTCAACTCAACTGAACTCTTACTTCACTTAGGTAACCCCAATCCTGAACAAATGTAAAGACACTCGTGATAGTCATCATGGTATACACATCCCTCTCAAACATGAAACATAAAATACATCTTAATGATAAGACATTGGCCCCTTACATCACTGAACGAAAATGGCGTAGATTTGGTAACATTATATGCAAGAAAGTATCGATTTCTTAACGTTGGACGTTTTTCTTGATTTTTTGGTCCCACGCCCTCAATACAAGACAAATATAATATGATTTATTAATTGTTTCATATCTATCGCTCATACTAATTTTGTGTATAGTTTTAGAACTTACCTTACCGGTACCTATTTCTACACAACGCGTATAATAGCACTCTTGTTCGACCTTGAGATTAGCGTCATAGGGCGCAATGGGTAGAACGTTCTAATAATAGCGAGGAATCTTAAAATGTTACATAACACGCAGTTAAAGGCATGCCGCACCTATCGCTCATTGTGACGTTAATGTCAAGGTCGAAACTTAGTGCTATAACGATATGTGTAGTGTAGACAAAGTGAGGTAAATTCTAAAAATACACACGTTATTTGTAAGAGGGGTGAAAGTGAAACAATAAACAGCCCGTCAATATACATTGTATCTATGCAATATAGCCTAGCTCTTTACGGTTCATGTTAAAAAACCAACCTACCAATTAACCGATTTTGTATCCGGTAAAATTTACTAAAAGTCTAATTATTTTAAGGACATTAACGTACCCATCACGAGTTGTGAACTCTTAGATGACCCTATGAACCATCCCACTTAAATTAATTTGTCGACTTCCAAGCCACCCTAAGTTGTTTGTCCGTTATGTAGTTACGTCATTTTGTTAACACACATAAAAAATTATTGGCTCTTTTCTTTTGTTGTTTTTGTAATGCTCATTTAATACTAAATTGCTTGGCCAAATGTATTAACGCCATTTTGTTAAAAGACAAAAAAATTATTTATCTTTTTTTGTTTCCTGTTGTTATTTTCAATGCTCATATAATACTCATTTTATTATTTAGCTTAACATATCCAGTCCAAGTTTCTCGATCCTGAAGAAAGGTAAAAGGTCACAAACGTTGTATGGTGTCATTTTGTAGTAGATTTAAATATAATGGTCTTTCTGTTACAACGATTTGTGTCTTCTTGTTAAGAGGTAGATAGATCGGTAGGTAGGTATGTAGGTAGTTGTTGCAAAGATGTGGTTTTAACGTCAGCACTTTAAATATGCTATATTGTGGACGGGCCCCAAGACTGACGTGTAACAAGTTTATTTGCTGCCACACACGAGACAGAGTGGGGATACCATGAGTCATGTCTCAAACGGTCACGTGCATGTAGGTAGGAAGATATGTAGGTAGGTAGGTATGTAGGTAGGTATGTAGGTAGGTAGGCGAGTAGGTTGGTAGGCGAGTAGGTTGGCAGATAGATATGTACGATGTAGGCATGTAGATAGGTAGGTAGGTAGATAGAAATATCCCAAAGAAAGCGTAGATTTTTTTATGCAAAAAGGCGGTGACTGTATTATAACATTTTGTAGCAATGTTGATCATGTAAAACTGGAGTACATGGGTTTCATTATCATTTGTAATATTATAATAATGATTAATATGATCACATGCCTTCTCCTATGTGAGTAAATTCTTAAGAAAGTAAGCAGTAATAAGCTATTTGAACAACGTCATTTATGCTAATGAACTGTCGTCATGTGTGCTAATAAACTTATATCATGTTCCCATAATTAAAATTAATGTGTTTTTACGCCCCCACAAAAATCAGCCATGATCAAAACAACTCCATAAAATTTTCGGCGTACTGTCCACATAAATGGCTCATAAGTACAATGTCGCCGTAGTTGAAAACTCGTCGTAAGCTTTCTTATTCGCATAATCTTAATACGAGTCGTAAGTTTACCATAACGTTGTACTTGCGATCTATTGTGACGTAGGTTGGTAGAAAGAAGTACTGCTTTTAGTACCCATATACTCTTTTCAATCGGTAATTGATTAAAAATAATGCAAGTGGGTTTATTGGTCACTGTGTCCACTATGGGTATTTGCTGGACATAAAAATCGTAGAGGTCATTCGATGGATGGCCTACTTGGTCAGTAAGTCAGGGGTATAAATTAGACGTCCAGTCTTGACCGGTAACTTTAAAGCGCTGCGACGATCAAAGCTTCTGTATGTTTTGATTGGTCTCGTCTAGATCTAGATCTAATAATATCCGGTAAGTGTTTGGTTTTAGGAGAGAGAATTTCTTTGCTCAAAATCTGATTTCGATTTTATTTTGAAAACAGCAATGCAGTGACGAATTTCATTCTCTTTTTTTTTAACTAATATGAAGAGTCATGTTGTTGTTGTTTTGTGTTGGGGGTTTTTGTGGGTGTGTGTTTTTTGTTTTGTTTTGTTTATGCAAAGTATAAGTCAATAAATTCGTTTGCCTACCAAAAAGAGAAAATTGGTGAAAAGATAAATCCGTTAGTTTAGTGAAAACAATATTGTTAACATTGCCATTGCCAAATTCGTTCATAATGGTTTTATTTGAAAGTTAGGATCATTTCCCGTGTTGATAATTTTCAGTTATTACCTTGTTTGTTGTAACTAAAATATTCTTTTAAAATAAAATAAATCACATGTAAATGAGATGAGATCCCCATTGTTGAAATTTTCTGATAATGAAACCAATAAAGGAAAAACATTTCTATCTGCTTTTATAACCTTCAGTTGTGTTGTTTTTGTCGTGTCCTCGTTTTTCGTTTTTCTTTTTCTTCACTTTTTTTAGTGGACACTGTTAAAATAGAACTAGTCATTTTTCGCCAACAATATTTACAAGTGTTAGGTCTCCCAAAATGTTCCGCCCTCTCTTAGAAAAATTATTCTGATAATCTCTCCTTCTCTCCCTCTCTTTCCCTCTGTATCTCTCTCCCTTTCTCTCTCTCTCTCTCTCCCTCTCTCTCCTTCTTTCTTTATCTCACTCCCTCTCTATGTTTATATCTCTCAACGCCTCCCTCTCTTTCTCTCTCTCTCTCTCTCTCTCTCTCTTACTTTCTCTCTGTGTCTTTCTTCCCTCCCTCCTTCTCTTTACCCCTCTCTTTACTTCTCTCTACCTCTGCCTTTCCTCTTTTTTATGAAAACCTTATCTTATAATATGGTAATACCCAGCTAATTTCCTACTGTCAAATAATTAAATTTTTCGCTCAGGTTTGAACCCACACCGCCAAGATGTCTTCACAAGTCTACAGCCTAGTCTTCGCCTTGGTTCTTCTCTCCTCCGTCCACACAGCCAACAGTCAAAACATTTTCTGCTGGTTTATCGACTTGATCAACGATATAATTGGTGAGTAATGCGAAGTAGCCAAGAGCTATAGTTGGTTACAACGCAGTCTTCATACGATATGTAGAAAATGGAATTGAATAGAAAAGAATAGTAGTAGAAGTAGTAGTACATGTAGTAGTAATAGCCAAGACAGACGTCTAACAATTTTATGTGCTGCCACACACGAGACAGGGCGGGGATACCATGACTCCTGTCTCAACAGGTCACATTATACTGACACCAACCCAACCAGTAGGGAACGCAACCGCCAGGATTCGAACTCGGGACCTTTTGCGTCGGAAGCCGATGTTCTACCCCTGGACCACCGCGCCCCCTGTATAACCAGAGAGGGTTCAATAGAGAGAGCGTTTTCGTGGGGAGCATTTTGCATTATCAATTATTATTATGCATGTGAGTCGGGATAAATAAGGCTGTTGCCTCCTTCTTCAAACTTAAGGAAAAACTTTCTCAACCGCCTGAATGGCAATAAAGGAACTAGAGTGGTTACGCGTTTCGTTTTACTCGCAGTATTAAAAGCACTGTGAAATATGAGCTCTTCGTGTGGAACATCTCACTAAATGTATAGTCTCTGGTATAGCCATGCTCCGCTTTAAGTTTTATAATAATTATACTAAGATGTTTCAAGAAGTAATATAAACAATTATTTTTTGTCAGATATTCAATATCAAATCCCATGGATAACATGAATAGCATGGAAAGATAGCATGGATTTTCTTGAAGAATGTAAATAATACATTAGTTTTCCTCAGATTCTTGGTGGTAGGATAGTAGGCTACTTATTAAACACTTTCATAGGGGATATAATGATTATTGTAGAACCCCCCAACCACACACTCCTGTGCCAGTTGGTCACATTATCTTGACACCGACTTAGCCAGTAGGGAACGAAATCAGACATAATTATTATAAATGTCAGTCGATCGTGGATTTCGAACCGGGGGCCTATCGATTGGGAGACCAATACTCCATCACTTGGGCCAGTTCGAAATCCCCCCACCCCCTTTTACAGTAGTAGTAGTAGTAGTAGTAGTAGTAGTAGTAGTAGTAGTAGTAGTAGTAGTAGTAGTAGTAGTAGTAGTAGTAGTAGTAGTAGGCCACACACGATACAGGGCGGGGATACCATGACTCATGTCTCAGCCAGTCACATTATACTGACAACGACCCAACCAATAGGGATTTCAAACGCCCGGGCTCGAATCCGCACCTTTTGAGTCGGAAGCCGATGTTCTACCCCAGGACCACCGCGCCCCTCATTTTCATAGGGGATGCAATTAGAGAACTCACCCAACCACCCACTCCTGTGTGAGTCGTTCACATTATCCTAACACCGACTTAACCGGGAACAAAATTGGACATATAAATGTCAGCCGATCGTGAATTTCGAACCGGGGACCTCCCGATTGGGAGACCAATGCGCCATCACTTGCTTCCCTGCCCCCCCACACACACACACACACTCACATACACACACTTCCCTTTGTTTTTTTAGGAGCAATATGACATTTCTTATGTTAAAATCTCCTTCTGTTTTGGCAATGCTTCTTAGTTTCTATTTTATTTAAATTCTACCATATATTATCAATTATTAATGTTTTGCAAACTCTGTTTTTTTTTTTTCACAGGGACATAAATTGCTGGAACACCAGGCCAACGCTAATTTAATGTCAATTTTGCAGCAGCGATGAAAGAACAAAGATCTTCTTATGTTGTGAACTATAATTATGTGAATTTGGCGCAAAAGTTGTAAAAATAATAATTATCACCTTATGAGACGATGGTGTGAAAATTATGTCATAATTATTATTATTCATAAATAGCATAACCTTTCTTGTGTGGGAGGTACAAAATAACAATTCATACCGAAAAAGTGCTCATAATACTGTAGCCATTATTAGAACATCTTCAATATCTTCAGTGTATCTTACAATCTCTGTTGCCATTTTTAGTTTATTAGTATAAAGACTTACAATGATCTATAGTTATTATTAAAGTTTAATTCTCTTAAATAAATTACTTAATTTACATTTAAAATCTGGTAACTATTTCTGTTTGTGGAGCTTTATGTTTTTATTTTAGTCTCTGATTTTTAAAACCGGTTAGACTGAGTAGTCGATTTACATTAATAACGTATTATTTCTCTGACTTTTAAAACCGGTTAGACTGAGTAGTCGATTTACATTAATAACGTATTATTTCTCTGACTTTTAAAACCGGTTAGACTGAGTAGTCGATTTACATTAATAACTTATTATTCCCGGTGTTTTGTATCCACCCGGTGTTTTATTGCCTTATTGGATTAGGTATTTTCATCACCCCATAAGCTTACACTATGTACAATAATTCAATGAATTTTTTTTTTTTTGGTTGTGGTGTCACGAATTAAAAACCATGCAGCTCATAAAAATATCATAAGTGTTGATTGGATTGTGATTATATCACGTCAATTTTTTTGTTTGTTTTCCTATAATTATTAGTTTTATCTTTCTTTTTCTTCTTCTTTTTTTTCTTTTTGTTTTGTTTTTGTTTCTTTGTTGTTGTTGTTTTTTTGTTGTTGTTTTTTTAATCCACGTTTTTTGTTTTGTTTGGTGTTTTTGTTGTTGCTATGCTGTTGCTTATTAGTTTTTTTTCTGCTCTCTCTCTCTCTCTCTCTCTCTCTCTCTCTCTCTCTCTCTCTCTCTCTCTCTCTTTCTCTCTCTCTCTCTCTCTCTCTCTCTCTCTCTCTCTCTCTCTCTCTCTCTCTCTTCTCTCTATCTACTCTCTCTCTCTCTCTCTCTCTCTCTCTCTTTCTCTCTCTATCTCTCTCACTCTCTATCTTATTTTGTAATAAGTCCAAAAGTGCAAAACGTTATGTGGACGGGAATTTATGACATTCTACTCTGCATCAATTTCCTTTCATCAGTAATTTATGGTTAAAGGTTACTCAAATAAAAGTAGGCCTACAGTTACATTACTGGGTCAGAGGCAGGTTTATTGGTAATGTACATGCACTAACTTACCACAGACGGCGCAAAGTCAGCACGACTTTGTGTAAACAGCTCCATTTAATATCAGTTCAGCACAGAGCCTCCACAGTGTCATACCTGCAACATTACTAAACAATTATCCATAAGTCACATTCTGGTTGACTGTCTACTTTTACACCGGGAAAGAAATCTGCACCTTGCTTCCAAACCACTAGATTTAGAGAGCATGTTTACTTGTTTTATTCCTCAGCGGTTACTGAGGTATCTGAAGGACATTGGTGTGTATTATAAAATTTAACTGTGATAATCTTACACATGGATCTTTTAAACCACGCTATATACCCTTTAATTTTAACCAACCGTTTTATTAACAATTTGTATGTCTTTACCACTTAGAGATATAAAGGAGTCACCGTTGCCGGTATTATAATGTATTAACTGTCTTACAACATCATGGGTACAGTACGCCGATACCGTGTTGACGTGCTCTAAAAAAACCACGCACTCACTTACTCACTCACTCACTCACCCACTCACCCACTCACTCACTCACTCACTCACTCACTCACCCACTTACTCACTCACTCACTCACTCACTCACGCACATTCGTTTCTTGGTTGTTTTAACGTCAAACTTCAGCAATATATGGGCTATATTGTGGACAGGCCCCAAGACTATCGTATGAAAATTTTACGTGATACCACACAGAGACAGTGCGAGGATAACACGACTCCTGTCTAAGCCAGTCACATTATAATGATACCAGTCCAAACGCACGGTTCGAGGTGGGATTCGAACCACAGACCACTCGATTGGGAAACCAAAGCTCTACAACTTGAGCCAGTCCTTCATCCAGTTGTAAGCACGTAGCTTTATTTCCGTATCTGGTAATAAACAAATCATTTTGTCCACTGCATAACTATGATTATATGGGTATTCTCCTAGGATACCAGTAGTCCCTTGTAACTTAGCTCTTACAGTTATGTTTTTATCCCCCATCAATTGTTTTAACGAAAACAACAATCGTCATACTGGCGCAGTCACTTTCCCAATTAAAACAACTTGTTAGGCTTAGATATATTAAACTTTTTCTCATAAACGTTTCATGTTGTTTGTTTTTTCACGGTTAAAGAAACGGTTAGTACAAGGTGTACACATGGTTGCTCCAGGAGACTAAAAACCATTCATTAACCTTGCGTTACAGATAAACAATGGATACGTTTATAGAAATAAATCGGTAATTTTGCCTCACATGTAACAATAATAAAATTGATGTGACCCGCTGAGACAGGAGTCCAGATCTCCCAGCAATGTCTCGGGGGCGCGGTGGCCCTGGGGTAGAACATCGGGTTCCGACGCAAAAGGTCCCTGTTCAAGTCCTGGCGATTCGCTCCTTACTGGTTGGGTCAGTGTCAGTTTAATGTGATCGGCTGAGACAGAAGTCATGGTATCCCCCCTTGTCTCATGTGTGGTAGCATGTAGAATTGTCAGACGTCAGTCTTGGGGCCCGTCTACAATATAGCCTTCATAGTGCTGATGTTGGACGTTAAACAAACTCAACTACTACTCAACATAAAATTGTCAGAAGTCAGTCTAGGGGCCCGTCCATAATATAGCCTTTATAGTGCTTAACTAAACTACAACTCAACGATCGTCCAAAACCCGTGCATCCCGCTCTGGGGTCTCGTCCCCGTATAGGATATTCTTCGAGAAAAGGGGGCCGCCAACTTCGTCAAAACTTCAGATAAGGAGGTCCGCGGTTCGAATCCCACGATCGGGAGATTTATTTGTCCGATTTCGTCGCCAGGTAACTGGCTGGGTCGGTGTCACAGTATAGTGTGACCGGATGAGACAGGAGTCATGGTATCCCCGCCCTGTCTCTTGTGTGACAGCACATAAAGTAGATTGTCAGACGTCAGTATTGGGACTCGTCCACAATATAGCCTATATAGTGCTGATGTTAGACGTTAAACCAACTCAACTACTACTCAACATAAAATTGTCAGAAGTCAGTCTTGGGGCTCGTCCACAATATAGCCTATATATAGTGCTGGTATTAGACGGTAAACCAACTCAACTCTTCTACAACACAATAGACATTAACATAAGAGAAAGCTTGGCTTTCCCTTACCCCAAGGTTACTTTTTGGTGGTTTATAATTTATTTAACAGTCAAGCTTGTTGGAAACACACACACACACACACACACACACACACACACACACCGTATGATAATTCATTGTGCTTGTCAAATTACACACCAGTATCCTTTAATGTTCCTATTTGTGTAGAATGAAAGATATGGTGTGTGGCACTAAAGTATAAATAGTTATATATTTATTATTATTATGTCAGCTACTATGATTATGGAATTATTTCTGAATTGTTTCATATTCGGTGTCCGTGAAAAAGGTTAACACACCCAATAAAGTTCAAGGGAAATGAATTTGTTGTCTGTTTTAGAAACTTTTCCCCCATATTGAATAGTAATTACTAATTATGGCCTATATTTTAGGTACAAACTGTCTATGAATTTCTGTTGTAAAAAAAAACATACAGCGTCTAAATCATACCTGATTTACCCATTATAATCGTGTTGTTTTCCCTCAACGGTGTTTATTATTAATTTTATAGCGTGCATTAATATAGAAATCATAACTTCTATGAATCTAATAATAACGATGTGACCATTATGCAATCATTCAGCATTAACACTATGATAATAAGCAAATAATCGTTTATTAATTACAATCTTTCGTTTTATGCGATATTCAATCGTACCATCTATATTTTAGTTGTGTGGACCGTGTTTTCACTGAAGGCGACTCATCGAGTCTCATGATGTTGAGTTATTTGTCCGGTGTTGTTCAACCAGTATCCCGTTAGTTGGAAAGTTACTTTGTTTTTTCTTCAACCAGTATCCCGTTAGTTGGAAAGTTGCTTTGATTTTTCTTCAAACGGTATCCCGTTAGTTGGATAGTAACTTTGATTTTTCTTCAACCAGTATCCCGTTAGTTGGAAAGTAACTTTGTTTTTTCTTCAACCAGTATCCCGTTAGTTGGATAGTAACTTTGATTTTTCTTCAACCAGTATCCCGTTAGTTGGATAGTAACTTTGATTTTTCTTCAACCAGTATCCCGTTAGTTGGAAAGTAACTTTGATTTTTCTTCAACCAGTATCCCGTTAGTTGGATAGTAACTTTGATTTTTCTTCAACCAGTATCCCGTTAGTTGGATAGTAACTTTAATTTTTCATATTGGTTGCTCTTTTTTTTTTTTTTTTTACTTTTTTTTTAAAGAGGCGAATTGTTTAGTGTAATACCCGACTTCCTAAAAATTGAAGGCCAAGTCAGTAAAACTGATTATTGTGACCACGGTTTTGTATAGCAAGTGTAGTTTTAACATTGCCGAATACTTTTAAACTTTTAACATAGATAAAATAGAATGGTATTTAAAGAGAGTTTTTTTGTTAGTTTTTTTGTTTTTGTTTTTTTAGTCGACTCTTCGTGCCGTTATACATAAATATGTAGGCCTAATTAAGCTGTTCTATGTGTGCCTAATATCTTAATGATTAATTTTAGCTCACTTTGAGTTGTGTTGCAAGGAGACTTAACATTCGGTTTTTGAAAGCATAGAAACATGACGATTCAGTAACAACACCGTTCACTTGGTGCGTTGTTTTATTGGTGCGTAAAAAATGTTTTTCGAATTTAATATTCTAGCATATAACTACTATGACTACAAGTGATTGTGTGATGTATTCAGGGTCTAGTAAAAATTGAGTGAATTAAAAAAGTAAATCGAGGTACATTGTACATGAAATAAGCTTTGCAACAATGTCCAAATACATGTAGCATTACACTGATTTCATTGTAGAATATCCAGACTTGCTTTGGAAATGTGAACATTGTAAAGTGAAAATGTATTAGTCGGACACAGAAATTTAGAGCTAAGTTAAACTCCATGTGAAGAAATAAAACTAACTCTGCAAAAGGTCTAATAATGGAAATTCCCACACGAGTTGCTGTCCTGATATTGGTGCAGTTGTGCTGTGTCTCCGTCGTAGACTCCCAGAACATATTTTGTGTCATCCTTGAGATAATCAGTCAGATATTTGGTGAGTAGCGATTCTGAAAATATTGTTTAATTATGCTTATCATATTGTTCTTCATCGTACAAGAAGGTGGATGGATGACATCAGCGACTGGCTACAAAGGAGGCCCAGCGAGGCAGGAAGGATCGCTCAAGACAGAGAGCTTTTCAAGCAGATTGTACAGGAGGCTACGTCAGACACTACCGACAAGCCAGCATGATGATGATGATGATGATGATGATGATGATGATGATGATGATGATGATGATGATGATGATGATGATGATGATGAGGAGGAGGATGATGATGATGATGATGATGATGATGATGATGATGATGATGATGATGATGATGATGATAGTAGTAGTTTATACTTTTATAGATTTATATTCTTCATCTCCAGTTATTTTTCTTTCAGCTTTCTCTAAAAATGACCCTTTCATTATTAAAACAGATACATGTATGTTTAAACCAAAGCCTTCAAACAAAAGAACCAGATCTTAATCCTGCAAAATGTGGCATACACCAGGATATTGTATTTATAGATATAGAGTGCTTATCTTACACGAGAATCAATAACCGTTATGGAATTAAGTTAACAAGATCGTCTAAACATACATTATATGAAATAAAAGAAATGGGAGACCAAAAATATTAAAAGGATCAATTTTGAGAGAATTTAGAAATCAGGTAATATATAAACATCAATACATGTACCCCAGTTATCAACAGTTATCCTATAACTGCTCCCAACTCGATCTTTCTGTCGTTGCTGTTGCTTTGTGTAACAGAGAAAATTATAAATTTGGAAAGTTCGCTTTCCTGCACTGAAAAAGGAGTATTTATACTTTTAGAGATTTATATTCTTCATCTCCATTCATTTTTTCTTTCAGTTTGCTCTTAGTATCTCAATTCGTTAGGGAGCGGAGGATTCATGGCTCGAATCTAAGCAAGGGAACGTGAATCTACTTAAATAATAACCCGAAGTAACTGTCTGGTATACAGATGCCTTTATAAAAACGGGTTTTATTGGAATATTTGCCTCAATGTAGCATTTATTGAGAATAAATTTGTTCATATTCTGGTCATAATTCTTTTTTCAATAATTTTTTTTTTTTGGCAGACTGTGCAGGAATCAGCTGGCTCTTGTGTTACGTGTTCGGGATTCTCAGTCTCGTGTTCCAGTGCCAGTTTGTCGAGGTGCGGTCATACTATAAAGTACAAGGACATGAGTTGAGTTGAGTTGGTGGCTTTACGTCCGACAGTTCAGAGACTATATTGTGGACGGACCCCAAGACTAACATCTGAGAACTTTGCGTGTTGCCACACAGAGACTGTGCGGGGATAGCTGGACTCCTGTCTCAGCCGGTCACATTATTCCTGTAGTTACATGGATGCAACCAGTAGGATTAGGAGACGAAGTCAGACAAATAAAGTTTTGACATATTATCTTGGGTCCTGACCCGTGGACCTCCCTTTTTTTCCTGCAGAATGTCATGTGTCATATTTCCTGTTGTAGCAACATATTCTGCTTGAAAGGTTATATAAAGAAATGGGTTGGAGGCATTGACCAAAATGCTATGATTGGTGATGGTGTTGGAGATGCTGTTGTTGCTGTTGATGGTGAGGATGATGATGATGATGATGATGATGATGATGATGATGATGATGATGATGATGACGGCTCTGAGAGCAGCAGCAACAGGATTTTAATACTTTGTAACTGAATATGGTGGTACATGTAATTAGCGCTACCATAGTGCTAAAAGTCGCACTGCGTTTATACCGATGCCCTGAAACGTCATTGTCAATGAGTTTTTATACATGTACCGTATAATAATAGGTCTAGGACTCTAGATCTATCATTATGTACACTTCATAATCATATTCATTTCAATGATTAAATTTGAATCTTTTTTTTTCTTTTTCCATCCAGGTACCAAACATTGCGACAGCGGGCTGGCTTCCAAATTTGGATACCTTTATATAAGATAGACAACTAAACTGGCTGACTGGTTGGATAGGTGTCACTGTCAGTATTACTATTAGACAAGAGTCCTGGTACATGTATTCAAACCCTGTCTCAGTGTGGCAGCACATAAAATGGTCAGAGTTTACTCCTGTGTCCCGCCCGCGATATAAGCTAGTAGTAGTACTGTAGTAGTTGCTGCGTTGACGAGGGACTTAAGGAAATATTAAATCAACACAACACCCACTCATCTTGAGAATACTGTTTAACCCTATTAGCGCAATCTATTTCTAGACTTTTTTTTCTGAAACATATTCAATAGAAATCCGATACATGTATATGTCTCGTGTGTGGCAGCACATACAATTGTCAGACGTCCGTCTTGGGTTCTGTCCACAATATAGCCTATATATAGTGCTGATGTTGGACGTGAAAACCAACTCAACTCAACATGTACATGTACATGTATACCGGATTAGTTGTGACAGAAGGGTTAATTTACAGCACGACGTTTTCGGATAGACCAGGGGAAACAATCGATTAAATTCTCATCATCGCTTTAGATGGAAACGGATAAACTCCCTTGTTAAAAATGTTTAATTTCAAAGTACAATAGACTGAGGAATGTAATACACTGTAATAATATGTAGATCATAGTAGATGCAAAATCGTGTGAATACTTGAAAAGAAAAAAAGTACCCGGTAATTAGTCATCTATAAACCGAGTTTTACTTGGCTTTTCATGGGTCTGCATCTGAGAGGTCATACATGTATGTAACTTTTGTCAGTTATGTACGCTTAGGTCTGCATACATATATTTTGTATATACGTCATAAAATTATGTGCACTATGAATATAATGGATTTTAATTTTTTTTTTTTAACGTTTGCATGTACACAAAGTTTTAAGTTTCGTCCTAACTCCAGTCAATACCTACTTACATCCCCGATGTGGTTGTTCGTTATCACTACATATCGGGATTCCACTGTTCAACAACATACAATGTACTTTGATGGTACTCGACGGCGCATCGTTACTTTTGAATAGTAACTAACACTAAAACTAGTACATATAAGTAGTATTGTGCATGTAGTAACACTAACAGTGTACATGGACTGGTGCTACATTTTTTTTTCCACAAATCCGCCTGTCATAGTGTCATTCACAGTAAACCAACGATTTTTTCCCTAAATTTGATACGGTAACACTAACTCTTTTGTATGTGTACATTGTATTTTTTTTTTTTTTTAATACATTTACATGAAACTTGAAAGAAAAAGTTCATGCATAGTATTACTATTGCAGTATTAGTAAATGTAATTAGTAAAAGGGGTATATTATTTCCTATAATAATATATAGGTTAATTTTTAGTCACTCTGCTCTTGCCATGATTATGATTTATGAACTAAGAGCAAGACTGAGACTTTACGTGAAAGTGTGCTGTGTTTGTGATGCTGGAGATAGTGGTCCTGTAGATTTGTTTGAATTTTGATCTCTACATATTTACTGTTCTTCATTTTGAAAGTTAACTGTTCCAAAAATTATAATTATAGTTATACCATCATACATATACATGTAGTTTAAATGTACACGCTCTGCAATGGGTAGGCCTATAATTACTCGAATAGTACCAGTAGATGTAGGCCTTCATCGTGTACTCATTGTACTGACGTAGATGGGGACTCAATCAAATACACGTACAATGCAAATTGCAACTGTAGTATAATACTATAGCCTACAACTGTACTAGAGAATCCACCCAGCATAGTACTGTAGTCTTTGCGTACTACGTGTATTTAGTACCGGCACATGTACTTCCGTACAAGAGATAAAGAATAATTAATTGTGCGTCCCAAGAAAACCAACAAAAAAGTAAGTTATGTAGTACTGGTATATCACTATAGTATATGTAGCATTTGTTGAAATTTTTAAAATATTAATATAATAAATTTATCTTGAGCTACGATTCAAATGCATCATTGCATGTGCGTATGTGTATTCCATTTGCCGTGTTGTTTTTATAATTTTGCTAAGTCTGACACTGATGACAGAGGCAGGTCAAATCAGTGTATGTATCTGATTTGAATGAATGTAGACTA
This sequence comes from Elysia chlorotica, assembly GCA_003991915.1. Taxonomy (NCBI): domain Eukaryota; kingdom Metazoa; phylum Mollusca; class Gastropoda; family Plakobranchidae; genus Elysia; species Elysia chlorotica. The sequence goes on from RQTK01001230.1 coordinate 114,182, forward strand.
GACGTACCGAGTGTACATCTGTAGTGAAGTACACCATACAGTGCATACTTTAACTAATAGTAGTATACTAATAGTATACACAATGTACGAGATACATTATAACTTGTATTCCAATAAAGTGTCCTTTTGACTGTCCCTGCAGTACTGAGTAAATTGCAAAGGCAAAAACTTTTTTTTTACTTTAGACCACATTGCAACTTTTATTTATTTTGCAACGTTTTATTTAGCTTTATTATGAAATTTGAAAAGAACAATAATTCCGTTTCAAGTGTTTGTCACATATGCAAATAAAAAAATAACTAGACAGTTGTAAACTTGCATAAAGTATGTAGCTAGATCAAGATATAAAAATAAAACGACCAATTTTTTATCAGCTTCGATAGAGAAATGAAAACATTTTTTTAATATAATTTACTTATTTAGTATTGGCTTGAAACAATGAAAGAATGGCAATAATCAATTTAAAAGGGGAATTGGAATTGAGGATGACTTGATGGGCGTGGTAAAAAATGTATGTGCACAGTAACTCGATTTCTAGTTCTACTAGTAGTAGTACTAGTAGTAGTAGTACCCGTATGAACCGGTACGACGGCGTACATGTTATGTTTTTCTCTCTGAATAATTACATGTACGTGTCAAATTTACCATGTTATTCATTAGGAAATAATTTGGCCTAGATAAAACATGTAATTGTAAAATGTATTAATTACTGTTTTCTGTCACATGACATAGACTACATTTTTAATCTTTTGTCGTTTAGAATTTGATCCACAAATTAATCTATGCTTAATTCAAATCGATTCATACATTTTAATTCAGCACCCTGCTTAGGTTAGTGCTTTCCCATTCCCAAAAAAAATTAAGCCACTTCACTTAGTTACTCAACATTTTTGAATGGCTGACACCCCTCTCCTGGTTTTTGGTCTCGTCCCCTCCCTCTTCTTAATTTACAAAATCTTCAGTTCATGACCTTGATGGTCTTTTTTCATTTGCAACTGTAAATAGTTAATATAATTGTTTTACTATTTGAGTATATCACAAAGCAAGTGTTTCAGTCAGCAAAAGTACATCAACAATTATAATAACTGTTTACTTTGCAATTGCATTGGCCTTTTTTGTTTTAATTGATGATTGATTTGATAAGATTTAATATGCTGAAACATTTTGGCTGCTTTTTAGTTATCAGTTATGGCAACTTTTGCCACTTTCATTGTTTCAAATTCATTTTATCGATTTCTTCTAAGCTGTACATGTATAATTAAATTTTTTTTAATGTATCAATTCTAAGCATGTTATTAGTAATGTTACCCAGGCAGAATTTAATAGGATAGCTTTGAGTTTTATTGCTAATTAAAATTTATTGTTTGGTATATAAAAATTAAAATTATTTTATCCTTACAAACACGATTAGTATTACATTTTTAATAAAAGTATACAATTTTTTATTTTTATGCAATTAATTGAAGGTGGTCATTTTTAAGCAATATTGTGCATCATGTGTTACCATAAACCTGAATTAAAATCTATACCGGTACTAACACAGTAGTAATTTAAGTATCAAATTCTTAAAAAAAAAAACTACAGCCACTGAGTTTACATTTTACTTAAGTTTGAAGTACTTTTGCATGAATCTTTAAATTATTTGACTAGTTGCAACTTGCGGTATTAAAATTACCACAAAACAGTACATGTACAACAGGACTATATACAGAGAAAAAAGAGAGGAAAACAGATTTTCCGTCAGCGAGCCGGAGGTATTATGCGCTCCTTTATTCCTTTTGCCCCTGCGGACAGACATTGTCACAAGTACCTCTACTACGAATTCATTACATAGAATTAAGAGAAAAAAAAAAGAAAGAAAAATAACGGCAAACACTGATGCTATTTAGAAGGAAAAAAAAAATAAAAACACACCTGATGTGTACAACTACCTCTACCTGAAAAAAAAAAGGTTTACATTACAGTAAGTGATTTCTCTCAAGCAAATTCAGCCCTAACATTACAGCTATGTAACACTATCTATGATGGAAACAGAAAAGCAAGCAACCTTTTTTTTTTGTTCTTTACAATGTTGTGGATCTTTTTTTGTGCCAGCACATATGAGTGTAAATAACTGACAAGCACATGATTATATTTGGATCGAATTCAATTTTGAAGTAGACATAAAAATCTTTCCATAGCTAGAATAAAAAATTGTGCATGCAACCAGCATAAGCTGGGACACAGCCATTGAATTAAATTATAGCATATAATAGCCAGGATTTGTAAACGTGAACACATGTCTATAAACCCCGACTCGATTCTCTTTACAATTGATATATAAAAATGGTGGTCACTTTTCGTTTCCTTCACATCCTATCGAGGTTGGCAGACCGGTTAGTAGAGGCTGGAGGCGGAAGGGAAGCAAAGGCTCCATAGCTAAACTAGATCCTCAAGATGAAATTTTAAGCAGTATGCAGGGGAGCTGGCTGGAACAGCACTCAATGCTGCCTGCAACTCCTTACACCCGCCCCACATTAGTGCTGTAGTAGTATCATTATTAGAGATGGCGATACAGCCACGGGGGGTCTCTCTCAGGGACGGAGAAAGGCCACCCGTGTGTATCAAAGAATTCCGGTCCACACATGTCGCTCACTGGCACTGAGAAGATTATCTAGTCTGCCCGGAAATTGACTGCCCTGGGTTCAGGCAACAGGCTGCTGTGATGAAAAATCTTTCACTCTTCCACTCAACACCTGCATTATCTTAGGCTTTAGACAAGACAAAAGATAAAGCGCAGTGTTTCAAATGATAATGAAAAACTGGGTGATGATGACAATAAATACATGAGCATGGAATGTCAACAAAACTTTTAGATTAAAAGTATGACACTTCGACTGTGATGAAACTAAAACCTCTCCTCTCACACGTAATGCCCATGTTGAGCCAGGTGCCTGAACCCAGCCAGCCAAGTTCCTAGCTGATAAAGAGACATCCTAGATGTAGCCTGTGCTGAAACCAATAGAATCACCTGGACCTGTCACTAATAAACCTGCCTAGATCATATGACTCCCGTTAAAGAAAAAAATACCTGGACACTTTTTCGAATGAACAATAAAACTTCCTTGTGTTTTGTTAACACTGACCTAACCGCTCCCTAGTCACTTTGAACAGACTGAAGAATGATTACACAAAGTCCCTGCAGGGGGAAGGTTTTGGCCGGAGCCAGCCACCCGTGGAGAGCTCTAGAGATCTGTGACTCTGCTCCTGACTTGATGGCTGTGTCTTCCGTCCGCCACGCTTACAGCACTAGAGATCTGCGTCTCTGCTTGCGGCTCAGTGGCTATCTCCATCCGCCACGCCGAGCTCTAGAGATCTGGGTCTCTGCTCTTGGCTTAGTTGCTGTGTCTTCCGTAGCGGGGGGCCTGTGCTGTCGACGCCCTGGTGGCGAGGGGGGAGGGCTGCAGAATAAGGTCTGTCCTGTCCAGCCGGGGGGATGTCCATTCATCGAGCATTTTGTTCTTTTCCTTCCGGGGCGCTTTCCCTGTGACAAGTGTCTAGTTTTTTTGTTGCGCTGCTGCTGCCTTTGGGTTGGGGAGGACCTTTTTATTTATGTCCCCCAAGTTCTCTAGTCATGCACCCAATGTCCTTTCACACACACTTCTGTACACACAAATGAGTCGGATCAGCTACGTTCATACCAGTCCAGACTAGAAACTAGACCCTCACACAAGCCTGCCTGCCTTTCTCGCATAAATGCCATTGAACCTGCCTGAAATAGAAAGACAGGACAGAATTAAAGATTGAAGAAGATATTGAAATCAACAAAAAAGAGCTTTTAAGTCTGAAGCTTTAGACAAATTATGTTTAATCAAAACAGTTTAAAGAAAAAACGATTACTTGGTATTTGACATGCTGAGTTGGTTTAACGTCAAACGGCACTACACATGCTATATTGAGGACATGCTCAAAGACTAACATCTGACAATTTTATGTGCTGCCACACACGAGACAGGGCGGGGATCTCAGCCGATCACAGACACAACCAGTAGGTACTTCACATACCTAATATGTTGTATTGTATTCAATCTTATTTAAGAAACAAAAGAAATAACTTTCTTTTCACTGAAGCATCCTTCCTGTCAAGGTAGCCAAAAGAGGCACAATACTAAATTTCTTTTAAGTCAATATAAAATAAAATGATCAACATTTGTATTTCTTTACTAGCTTACTTCAAAACAAGGTACTAATACGAGCCAACTTTTAAAAAATTGCTTAATCTAGCAAACTTTCAGACTACTGGAATCTATATTGTCTAGTACATCTGAAAGTTGTTCTTGTACGCCCTGTGTGTTGCTTGGAAGTACAAAGTTTGATCAGCCTCCATATTTGCGAGTACATAACGCCTCAAAAACTGAGCACAGAAATTTTGCACTCAAAACTTAATATTCCCTGAATGCTTCAAGCTAAAGAAGTTAAGATTAGGTATAAAATCAACACATAATTGTACATACCAGCCATGAAACTTAGAGAATTGTTTGTGTATTGAAGTTTTAACTTACCTGAGAAAAATTGTAGCAAAAATGTCCATCATCGCCTGTTGTACCCCCCTGAACCTCCAAAGTTTCCACCAGCAAAGTTGTTGCCACCTGAAGAATAAAACAGACTCATTAAACCCAGCAGAACAGCATACAAAGATTAGGACATCTTTAAATGATATGCCATTGTATTGGATAGGAGGGATGCAGTTTCTGCAATGGCACCGTTAAAATGACCATTAATAAGGTGCTAGGTGTGATTTCTTTAAGCAGACATTATTTCTGAGCCAGGGATCAAACCCAGTGTACTAACAAAAGTAGCCAAACGCCCTTACCATTGTGCCCCAGAGAAGATTACTAAATTGCCACATTTTCCTTTTTGTTCCAATCTCAAACCTGCGCTTTGAAGGCCACCTGATGGCCAGTCTGGATCTGGCACGGGTGACGGTGTGAAAAAACGGTTGTAATATAGGAGAAGCCAGTTATTACTATCCAGCATGTGATCACAGTTTAACATTTAATTTTTAATAGCTATGAGTGTGGTAACCAGGTATGTCTCAGTTTGTTTCTGTCTTTTGACTAAAAGGGTAATGCGTTCGGAACCCTTGTAGCCGCAATTCTACAATAGAGAAATGGAAATAGCAGAGGATTGAACATTGGACCTCCTGCTCCTCAATCCTGAGCACTGAAGATGGAGAGATCGCCGGCGTTTGCGGTATATTTGCCGCTATAGTATTAAACAATTAATCGCATATTTACCCAAAAGAGCTGCCAGTGAACAGAATTTCTACAAGTTTATTTGATGCTTGACTGATCCCAACGCAGTGCCAAAAAGTTTAAGGTTGAGCTAACCGGGTGTTACTGACACAAACGGCAGGCAATGAGCTATCGATCGGACACACAATTTTTTATCTGGATACCGTCAAATACATACTTTTCAACAGTGATACGGAATAAGTACTCTGATGGTCAAATATGTACTAAATATGTATTATAAATACTGGTTGGCAGCGAAAGGCTAGAATAATCAGCTTGAAAAAGCAAATATAGTTTACATCAATTTTTCCTAACCAGTAAAGAGATAGGGAGAGAGGGGTTGGATCTGGTGTCGATGTACATTGAAGTAAAAAAATCAGTGGCGTTATCAAAAATTAATATAAAATATGAAAGCTGTTTTCTGGAACATTTGGCCAATTTTTATTAACAGAAGAGAATTAAATTAAATTGGTGCAGAAACAAAAAATCTTTTTCCCCATTTAATTATTTGAATAATCAATTTTCCTTGGAGATATCGCTGGCTGCAGAAGCATAGCATTTTCCGTTCCAGTATTACACTATTTGCGAAAAGAGCTGCAAGTGAACTGTATAGAAATCTACAAGTTGATAAGAGCCTGTCTCAGTGCTACAGACGTCCAAATTCTTATGACACGTTAAAAACGTGAATGGACCAAGTAAACTGTTGGGCTGTTTGAACTAGGAAGGTCAAATACATAATTAAATACATATTATACATACTGGTTGACAGCCATGGATATGGATCATAGCCGAAGATAGGAAAAAGAATCTGAACTCAACAAGGACACAATAACTAAGTACAGCTAAGAGAAATAGAATGAAAGGTTATTCGTTGAAATCTAAAAGCAGAGAAAGTCGTGTACTTACGGTTACCCCCATAGTTTCCATACTCATTGTATCCTTGCCAGCCAGGGCCGCCATATCCATAGCCTGGCCCGTAGCCGCCCCCGGGTCCATAGCCACCTACAGAACAAGGACATAAAAAGATGAAACAATTTTCACATTCTCATGGTAATTTTACAATTAACTTTAGGCTTATGTTAGGTATAAGACACAGATATTCCATTTGAATTTCATATCTTATCTACAAAGATGGTGAGGGGTTAGATTACCAAATACAAAAAAAAAAGAGATAAAAATTGCAGTAATTTTGGCGAAAATGTACACAATACTATTCTTTAACCACTGTGGCTTAGGTACACGGTTATTCACATTAAATAAGGCGTCATGCATGTTTTAAAAAAGAATGAATCCTTTACAAAGCAATAGGGGGAGAAAAAGGTTTAAACTTACCGCCAAAGCCTGGGCCACTGAAATAATCGCCACGGCCTGCAAAGAGAGGAAAAGAATAGTTTTAAAATATCAGACATACAGGCATTGGCGCTGCACTAGACAGTCTAGCAAGGACTTAACTTCCCATTTTAGACTTGGCCCAAGACTAAGGTCAAACTTTACCATTTTTACGCTTGGAAATGTAAGTGAAGAGAAGGAATTGTGTTATATGTTACTATATCAATCTTCTAGTTACCACTTCATGCATTATATAAGCACGTCCTGAAAAAGGTTGAACGGTTTCCTCGCCAGTGGTCCAACATAGATTGATCTATAAAACGAAGTCAACTTTTTCGCAATCCCCCACCCCCTCCCCTCCCAAAATTGCATTTTGCTTTCAACAAGGAAACTATTATTTAATAATAGCAAATCACAGACTTGTGAAAATTAACGTAGTTTTAACTAAAATAATGAAGGACATACCTCCACGCCCCATGGGCATGCTCATGTTCATATTCATGTTCATTGCCATTCTTCCACGAGGATCCATTTCACCCCTGGCAAATGCTTTTTTCAATTCTACTTTTCTTGTGTTCAGGAGAATTCTTCTCTTCACTGAAATGAAACAATATCTTGATCAAACAAACAGTTCTATCAAAGGGACTTGTTAAAAATATAAAAATGTAAAAAAAAAAAAAAAAATTTCTTTAAAAATTTAAACTTTATAGCGTGGATCTGAATTTTTGAGCTGAGACTGTTTTACTATTAGCATGGATTAAAATAAACCAGCATGAACAGTGTATTGGGGCAGCACGTGGCCACAAGAATTAAAAAATATTTTGTTGTTAAAAAAAAAAATATATGAAAAGATGTTCTTTTATCCACAATAGCCAGAGAAAATGCTATGAATATTTTGTGAAAAAAGGCTGCACAAATAAATTTTTAAATGATTTTCTGTTTCAATCAAGTTGTCTAACCCTCAGGTTTAATAATGTGCCAAAGACTGGTCTAATAATTTGCCAAGAGAATGTCCCTATGACCTCAGGCTTTCATGCTAGAATAGCAAATTTACTTACGGACTAGTTTGTCTACTGGATCATAGTCATCAAAGGTTACAAAGCAGAATCCTTTGGTTTTCCCAGTATTTTTGTCTGTGATGAGATCAATATTTTTGATTTCTCCAAACTCAGAGAATGTGTTTCTGATCATTTCCTCAGTGGTATCCTCTTTCAGGCCACCAACAAACATTTTCTCTACTGTTAGCTGATTGTTGATGTTTGGATCCTGGAGATGAAAAGAAAAATTCCAATAGAAAGAAACAGAAGAAAACTCATTGCTTAGCCACTAAATACCATGGAGAACTGTTGCCTCAGTTTTTTTAATATGAAAAATACTCCACTGCATGCAGTCTTTTAAATTAGTATCATTTACCTCTTTGACATAACGTTACCTCAGAATGCAACTGTCGTGTGTCCATCCAATTGACAATATTACGGTTGGATTAAATGCAACTGTCGTATGTCCATACAATTTGACAATATTACGGTTGGATTTACGTCAATTCAATACTAATTTTTTCATACCTTCGTAGGACATACGACAAATTTACACGGTCGGTGGCCCTTTTAAGAACTGCTCAAGCCGCCAAATTTACATTGTAAAAGTAAACCGTTAACAGAGTATTTTTCAATAAGAACAATTTTAGGAGATGTGGACACGCGACAATGTATTCTGAGGTGACGTTTATTCTACAGTTAAACCCACTCTTGTATCTTATCTGTGAACAAAATTGCCTTGACCTATTTAATTTGATCACTCGTTTGGTGTCTCCAAAATTTTAAAATTAATCAAGTGGAAACCAATTAAATAAAAAGTGTAAAAACTAAATCTGCCGAAAATAAGGCACTTTTGTGTCATTTTGATTTGAAAGAGTACATACATTAAATATGCAACCTAAGCATACAAAATATCTTATTTAGCCTTGAAATATGTGCTGAAGGCCACAATAAGCCTAGCATCACAGATCTCTAGGCGATTAACTTCCAAAGAGAACAAATATAGGCCTATTATCTTTGATCAATTTTGTTTTATATTTGTAAAATAATTCAATTTCCCTATTCATCATAAAATTTAGTTGAACTTTTTCTAAAAATAATGTCATCATACTTTTATATAAACTTCAATTATGGACTTTAGAATGAAAAACATGTGGCCAATTACCAATACTGATTAACCCATAAGTTGGTACCTCTGTGAAAATAACTCATATGGCTATCAGCTGAAAACTAAAATTGGGCACTTGGATCCCCCTAACCCAATTTTTTATTCATACCGATCAAACAACCCTGGAGTTGGCTCTTTCAAGGACAATCCATACTTACATCACGTGGCATGGCTCTTTTGGTTTCCACTTCTCTATCGTCTACCTTATGGGGTCTGTGGTTTTGGACTTCATCAATACTGTCTGTCTCTTTGAAGGTGATGAACCCAAACCCTCTAGACCTGTTATAAAAATATAAAAAAAACACATGATCAAATGACTATCCCCTCAGCAAAAGATAATTTAACTATTTATTTTGTATAGCAACCTTTTCAAGAATTATATATTTTAATTCATGATTTGTAGTTTTCCTGCCATAGATAATAGAAACCTTAGGTTCATCTTCTTGGTGTTGGAAAGTGCATTAACACTTGACATATGATTCTTTCCAATAGGCTTACTTTGAAGAAAAAAAACAAGTACTAAGGTGATTTAGGTGAAAATTTGAAAGTTTAAATGATAGAAAAAAGTCAGATTAGAAAGACCATGAAAAAAATGTGGAATCACAGATTTGTGCATTTGGGTGAAGATTATCTTACCTCTTTGATTGTGGGTCCCTCATGACTACACAGTCAGAGATCTCTCCATACTTCTCAAAGTGGGCTCTCAGACCACTTTCAGTTGTATCAAAGTTTAGCCCACCGATGAAGAGCTTGCGGAACTGGTCAGAGTTGGGGTCAAGATCAACATCACTTGCTCCATAGCGACCAGGCCCTCTGTTGAAGGGGTATGGGGGGTAGCCTTTATTCTGGTACTGAAATAAACAAAAATGAATAGAAATGTTAGTTACCAGATGCATGCATGTCTACTTGATAGACATTTATCAGGAAAAATATGCACAACTACATTTTTTATTTTAACACTACTTGGGTCGGTGTTAACCACAGTAGATGGATTTAGAATTCCGAAAGAGGGAGAGAGGTGAAGAGAATGAAAAAAGTAGAAGCTATAAAACCGAGAGAGGATAGAAGGTCAAGAGAGAATGAAAACTGGTTTTAGGCCTGTCTCCCAAGAATACTTACTGCAAGCAATGCAATCCAGACCTACAAAGGGAGAATAAAAAAGATCTCTAGCTAGGCCCCCCTATAGCGTAGAAAGTGAGGTGAAACTGGAATCTAAACCCTCTAGCTTATAAGGATTTTAACATTAATGAGAGAAGGGGTGAAGACAAGCATTGATAATGATCTAGAGATCTCGATCTAGGCCTAGATCTAGATGTCTAGATCCAACCCACAAGTGACAGAAAGCATTACCGGCAAAGGACGTCACTGCCAGCATGTGAACTGGTAGCGATGAAATATGACGCAAAAAATATAATAAAAGCATGCTAAGTTATCTTTGACACGTTGTTAGAAACCCCTTCGTTTGATTGTACATTTCGAAGGTCAACATGCTCCTGACAAAATGACCTCCCCAACCCAACGTTTTCAAAAACAAAATGGCGTTGACCTCAGAAAACCATGCGTTTTAGATGCAGCAAGAAGGGAAACATGTAAAGCAAAATATTGGGAAATAAAGAGATATACGTAGAAAAGTTTTTTCAGCATTAATTGTAACATACGTTTAACTAATTATGTGAATAAAACGCATACTTACTCCTGGCATTTTGTGTTTTAAAGAAGAAAGACCTAACACGATAAAAACAGACTGCTTGTAGTGACGCTAGTCGTAAGAGAGAGAGATCATTGAAACGCGTGTTCGCATTATCATGTAGGTCATGTACACCGTTCGCGAACAGAACAAGTTACCATGAAAATTTGCCAGAAAGAAATTTGTCTTTGGCTCATGGGTCAAAATTAATCCTAGATTTTGTGATATTTGGGGTGTTTCAGTTACGTTTAGCTACTTCGAAAAAAAAAATGTAATAGTAAGTTTCATCCATTGAAAAATACACCTTGATAATGTATCTATTGTTGCCTCATTCTTGAGAGTTAAAACATTTTTTTTCAGTTGTTCTAAAAACTTCCGGCATTTTTTATTTCCGTAGCAACGTATGTGAATGGGGTTAATTGTTTCCTTTCTTTCCCTTTTCCTAATAAGGGGTCGTTGTTGGTCTCGATTTAAAATCATTATTCTTCTGTTGTTATGTAAATATCGAAATAAAACAATGTTGTTAATATCTCGATGTGTGAAACCATCATAAGATTATTTAAATAAGTTGTAAACACCAACTATTAAGTTACCTTGTGCAGGTTTATGAGACCAATATCTGACAATTTTAAATGTTATCACACAGTGACATGGTGGGTATTTAGGCGTTTTTCGTCAGACAGTCATTTTATACTGACAACAACCCAACCAGGTTGGAGGTGTACTGAAGCTTACCGCTCGTTGTCAGATATCTGAAAACAGCTATTTTTTTTAATCTTTGGTCATAGAAAGAGAGTTTCACTCACTCCTAGTTAAACGCGTGTCTCAAGGAAGATCATATACTGCGACGAGATCACACCAGGTATAAGCTCCTCATGTTCTACTGAAACCGGCCCATCCATCTGGAAGAAAAACACTACAGGGTGAGCAATATTCGGACAGGTTCCCCCTTTAAACAGAAAGCGCTGTCTCTGCCACTGGATCACCGCGCTCATGTGCTGTTACGCCCGATCTTATATTTTCTGCTTCAAGATAAAGCACGAATGGGTAAGTTAAAACAACTAATTAGTAGATCATGGGCTTGTGTATGTATATATGTATCTGTATAAATGTCTGTGTAGTTGCAGGAGGCTTTGAGTTGAGTTGAGTTGGTTTAACGTCCAAAAGGTCCGGGGTCGAGCCCTGGCGATTTCGCTCCCTACTGGTTGGGTTGGTGTCAGTCTAATGTGACCAGTTGAGACAGATTGAAGTCATGGTATCCCTGCCCTGTCTCGTGTGTGGCAGCACATAAAATTATCAGACGTCAGTCTTGGGGCCCGTCTACAATGTAGCCTAAATAGTTTTGATGTTGGACGTTAAATCAACTCAACCCTCAACCATCAACCACTGACCTAAATAATTTATATTTTTTACGACGCCTCGTAGGCCTACTCGAGGCTATCCACAATAACAGACAAAGTCACCGGTTTGGCTAAGGATAACTCGTTTTTGCATAGCAAGAGAAATATTGATCTTTTTAAAAATAAATAACAAGTTATTATCATAATTATTTGGGACAGAATGATACTCAGTAAGTATTTTTCATGCGATCAAGAAGTCTATTTGACTTGGAATTTCAACTGCCCGGTATTTACCTATATTAAACATAGCTCACTTTGGTTCTGAATTGCAAATTAATATTTGTTTATTATGGAGACCGTGCCTGTTTTGTTTTTTTAAGCCTGTCTCGTAATAGTTGGCTCAATTGCAATTAAATGTCCGACTGAAGCGGTACCTTCAGAGTTCCTGATAAAAAGAATTGTATTTGGTGCTTTAGAAACTACACCTTGCTTATGTATCCATTTTTCTCTCATTTAATGAGAGTTGAAATATTCTTTTTTTAATTACATGTTGTAAAAAGTTCCGGCATTTTCTTATCGGGTCATCCCGATTATAAATTGCGTAATCTAGGCTACCAACTAATATACCCCTCCTCTTGGTGTGTAATATACATACCTGTTTATATTGAATGTAGCGACATAATCGTTTCGTTGGTTTTTTCTTTTCTTTCATCTCTCTCTTCATCTGTGTGTGTGTGTGTGTCTCTCTATATATAGTGCTGATGCTGGACGTTAAACCAAACTCAAATACTACTACTACTACAACTACAGACTGAGGCGGTAGCTTCAGAGCTACTATAAAAAGAAATTGTATGTATTTGGTGCACCTTTGGTGCACTTTTGTCTCATTTAATGAGAATAGAAACTTTTTTTTAAATTTAAAAGTTCTATAAACTTCCGGCATTTTGTTCCCGGGGCACCCCGATTATAAATTGTGTAATCTACCGACTAAGTTAACCCTCCTCTTGATGTACTCGTTCGTACTTATAGTACGTGTAGTGAATATAGCGACATAATAGATGTATGCCTATTTTATCTGTAGTTTGCTTTCATTGTTTTATTTGTTTTATTCTTTCATCTCTATCTTCATCTTCCTCTTTCTTTCCTCCTCCCCCCTCTCTCTGTCTCTCTGTCTGTCTGTCTCTCTATCTCTCTCTCTCTCTCTCTCTCTCTCTCTTCTTCTTCTTCTTCTTCTTCTTCTTCTACTTCTTCTTCTTCTTCTTCTTCTTCTTCTTCTTCTTTTTCTTCTTCTCCCTTTCCTCGCTCACTTTAAATCCCCAAGTCTCCACAGTCTAAATTTGCTATAGATGTCTTTAATAAAATCATGTTGGACAAAAACGCAACTCACATGCCATCCTCGTTGACCAAAGAAAAGGTAGGATGGTGAGTGTGGCGATGAGGACAGAGCTCACCTACCACTACCTGTGTATGTCCTACACCAGCTGAGCATAGCTCATGCGATTTCCCATTTCAGTTGGGATGTTCGAGCTGAGAGGTTTATTTTTTATTGAAATCAAACTAATACATATAGATATAACTAAGATTTCTCAGATGCTCTCAGTCTCTTTTCGTGTCCGATAAAATAAACCAAGCGTTGTTTTTTGTTGTTGTTTTTTAAATCTATTAATTTATTTTAAAGAATCTGCGTATTTTTTGCCTTTTCCATCATTTAAAAAAAAAACCTTAAAATATGCTATATACCTGGCAAAGTAAAAATCCGCACCATTTAGGAATATTCATGTTGAGGTTCATTGCTCTCCTCTCGCGAGATTCCATTGCCTCAGTTCAGCGCGGCGTTCTAGTCGGGCGTAATGTTAGACCATGGAGATACAAATTTAATCGGTCGTAACTTTCCGGTAAGTCGTTTAATGTGTTCATTAATTTTAGTTTTCTGCCTTAATTTTTAACAATGAAATTCATTTTCGCTCACGGTTTTAGAATGAATCAAACCAACACACTATAATGCTGAAGAATTATACTTTGTTCATTCCCAATTCGCAGATTTAGCAGATTTAACGGCATTTCTTCCTAAGCGTGTTCGGCATAATGAACTGCGCCAGTCCTTTCGCCAACGGCCTTTGCTTTGGAAAGTGTGTTAGTAGGTTAGTCGTAGTTCGCTGCCAGAGCTTGCTATGCATAATGCTCTGGCTTAAGAACAGAAAGTGCGTTATCGAACGAAAAAGCTAAAAATATACGGGGTGTATTCAACAAGAATTGCACGGCCGGGTTAGGCCGGCTTGAACGGTAACGAGGGCTGTCATGCAGGGCCGGTTTGGGCCGGGATAAACACAAGGCCCTAGGCCTAATTTCGGCCGGGTTAGGCCGGGATAAATCTAAAAGGGTTAAACCATCGGTGTTTTTTTTTCCCTGTTGAACTCACCCTTAATCTCGAACTAACCTTTTTTAAAACCGAATTTAGGCTAGACTACCAACAAGAACACACGCAAATTGAACTCTTATTGCTTATCATTAACTTTGCTTGGCATTATGCCTACTTTAATATTGTGTCAAGTGCATTGATAAGAAGTTTTAAAAATATCTCTAACATGTCGCTTCAAGCAGCGAGTCAGTACACAGCAGCTGCTTTCGCAGATCCATGCTGATAGGGTTTTTCCCCAAATACAATACAAACAAAAACGGTCTACAAAGACATAGGCCTACTCCAGAGTCGGGTTGATTTGGTTAGGCTATGCTTATTCTACATTCAACCTGGACATGGCACTGATAGTGATAGCATCTGTATCACTCTAAATCTAATACAAGCAAAACAACTAGACTATGCACATGTAGTATATAATATTTGGTACCGTACCGGTAAGTTGTTACTGCTGAGTCTATGCTCTATAATTTTAATTATAGGCCAAGTGTTTTTGTACAAATGTTGCTATACGTACTATATATATCATAATGGTTCTATTTAAATAATGGTTACATAAATAGAGAGAGATAGAAAAGGGGGGGGGGGCAGACAGACAGAGAGATAGACAAACTGATAGACAGACAGCTCCTCCTCCTCCTCTTTTCTTTCTCTTCTTCATCATTATTATAACCACCATGATCACCATCATCTCCTCCTCTTCTTCCTCCCCATCCTCCTCCTCCCACACCTCATCCTTTTTCTAATCCATATTTTTCTTATTACAGGTGTGTTGGCAGTCAACTATGTCGTCAAGCTGTGATTCATTTTTGGCACAGCTGAATAAACTTGATAGACGAGAGAGCAGAAGAGAGAGAGAGAGAGAGAGAGAGAGAGAGAGAGAGAGAGAGAGAGAGAGAGAGAGAGAGAGAGAGAGAGAGAGGAGAGAGAAAGAGGAAGGAACGGTCACGATAAGATGAAACAGTTTGAATGGAAAATGAAGTCTTTAGAATGATCATCATTATCATCATCATCATCGTTATGATCATCATTACTATCCTCTCCACCACCACCACAAATCATCTCCTCCTCTTCTTCCTCCCCATCCTCCTCCTCCCACACCTCATCCTTTTTCTAATCCATATTTTTCTTATTACAGGTGTGTTGGCAGTCAACTATGTCGTCAAGCTGTGATTCATTTTTGTCATAGTCATAGATCTTTCAAACTCAGCCTATTTGATTGTATGAGCAAAGAGTAACACATTCAGTGCATAATATAGCACACACGCATCGCTTTTGGTTTATGGTACATAATTGCATATACATGTATATGGCCATGCATAACAATACAGTCATACGACTAGCAGCGTTGCCTTAGTATTTAAGTACTAATCTTGGTCTAGCTAAGGCAATTAGGTTGATAGAATGATAGCGTGATAGATCCACTTCATTCCACTTATTGACTCAACTACATGAAACAACCAATGACTCTTCCTCAGTAACCCGACCCTCGTGTCTTCCGGAAAAAAACTTAGAAGACTGAAGAGCGAAGTTAACTAGAGTTGTATTTTCTAGTATAAACTTGTACAAAGTTATTGTAAACCTACTAAGGTGGCTTACGACGTGTAGAAAGCTACCGCGATGTAATACGAAGCCTAGTAGTAGTAGGCCTACTTAGTACGTAGTAGTTGTACAAGTTGTAGCCTAAAGGTCAAAGTACCGGATATCTAGAGCGCGTGTTTTGTTGAATGCTACGGTAGACGCTACTAGGAGTACAAGGCGGCGGGTAAAAAAAGGGTTGTCTTTGTTCCAACAAGTTAATGTCAAGCAGAAAAATCGTGTCATATTCAATACATGTTATACTAAGTGGACTAGATTATAGATCTAGGTCCGCGCGTTAATTCTACAAGATTTATTTTTCAAAGAGGTAAATCAACGAAAATTAAATTGCACCATTTTGACGGTTTCGATAATTTGGATATGGCGTTAAAAAGAGCATAAAAACAATAAGGACGAAAAAAGTGACAGTGTAGAGGGAATTAAATAAGAGATGGAGTCCTAGGGGAACATCGAGAGAGAGAGAGAGAGAGAGAGAGAGAGAGAGTAGGATGTTATGATGTTGGGAAAAAAGGTAGGCACCGTGAGAGGGAGGGAGAGATAGATAGATAGAG
>RQTK01001231.1:19369-26869 GCA_003991915.1 Elysia chlorotica
TAATAATAATAATAATAATAATAATAATAATAATAATAATAATAATAATAATAATAATAATAATAATGATAATAATACTGATAATAATAATAAAAAAACTAAGATATAGTTATGAATAAAACCATTACCACCATCACCACCACCAACAACAACAAGGGCAAAAACAACAATAAATATACAGAAAAACAACAACAACGGTGTACCTATAACCTATCATTGACAATATTATAATTTTACAATCCCAGTTATAATGGCCTTCGGGCTTTGGGTCATAAAACACCTTGGGAAAGACTTTTTTTTTAATATATATACTGTGTATAAAACTCTCAACCGTGATACATTGTAACATTACGCTGCAAATGACACCTTTGTCCTCGACCTGCACTGATACAGCCTGCATTTATGGGGGTCACAAAGTAAACAAAGAAAACATACATCAAGTGCATGTATATATATAGCATAAAACACTATATTTCTATATACTCTCAAAAACGTCATGTTATGGATACTTCACAAATCACATGTCCAACGCCTGATCATTACATGAAATGTATAGACCTGTTTGACCTTTGTTTTTAACGGGTTGTGATCCCGCTGTGTTATGACACATACATAAAACCTGGTTAGATTCTCCGTGCAATCTGATCCGGTAACATATTTTTAATGTCTACCGCCTACAAGTTTTTTGGTTCTTTATAGAGTCAGGGTAAATATTTGTCTATAGTGTCGGTGCATTTTCAGACTGTATTTAAAGTCATCAGGTCGTAAATAAAACGTCGCTAAATTTATAGTTTGCAACTCGTCTTGAGACTGAGAAAAAGATGTTATAAAGATGAGTTGCAAGCTTACTAGGAAGGGGGGGGGGTCGGTAATCTCAGAGTAAAACATCGCCTTCAAACGCAGGAGGTCAGTGGTTCGAACCCTGGCGATCTCGCCCCCCTACTGGTTCGGTCGGAGTCAGTTTAATTGACCTACTCAGAAAGGGCTCATGGTATTCCCGCCCTGTCTCGTGTGTGACAGCACATACAATTGTCAGACGTCCATCTTGGGGCCCGTCCACAGTGTAGTCTATATAGTGCTGACATTGGACGTTAAAACTAACTTAACTCAACTCTGCAAGATTACCGCGATGTTGTGCTTGTGTTTACGACCGATTATTTTATGAAAGATTATTAAACTGAGGTAGATCTATGTGAATGCTTCTTTATGTGTTTTGCCTTGGGGGAAAGCCATAGCCTTAAAACTGAATATCTGTGTGAAAGTTGAATTTGGGTAGTTTCTGCAACCTTTATAACTTCAATTATTACATGTACTGTAAATTCATGTTTTGATATATTTTTAGCGAAAGCTGGATTGTCTCATTTGGAGCCACATGCTCCACAATATAGTACTGAGGCAATGGGGTCCTAAAATCATGGCTTTTTGTTGTTTATACTGTTGTTTATGTTTATCACAACTAGTATGTATCCATTTCGATATGTAATAAAAAAAAAACACACACACCATAAACAGCGGTTTATTAAAACACTCGAGCTTTTTAGAAAGCAAAGCATTGGGTGCGAGGACATGCTCAAACTGAAACCTCATCCGAAAAAGCTCAACTGTCTACTGACTGAGCTGTGTGGCTCTTCTATTACTTGAAAATACATTGTACATTGTACACGAAAATAAACACAATATAATTCATGGTAAAATTTAGTAGTCATCAATGTGTCCTATGATATGTTTTAAGTTGACTCTTCTATCACCTGAAAATACATTGTACATTGTACACAAAATTAAACATAATATTATTCTTGGTAAACATTTAGTAGTAGTCATTTTGCCCTATGATATGTTTTAAGTTGACATACTATGATATTTTTAAGTAACAGCTCAGCATGATGCATGCATTATTTTAGATGATTATACGAAAACAACAATTATCTGAACAGCTTGATAAAACTGGGTCATCGTTACAAACACAAGACCGGGTGCCTGGGAAGGATCACAGTTTGATCCTTGGACCTGATAATCCATAATTTTATCATAGTTCATACACAATGGAGACTTCAAAACACGAGGCACGTTAAGGGATGCAGTGTTATCTCACTGTTGTTATCTTGTACTCCTTTCTATACATCTCTCTGCTCTCTTCTCTCTATCTCTTTATTTCTCTCTCTCTCTCTTTCTTTCTTTCTAGTTATCTCTCTCCATTTTTGCCTTCTCTCTCTCTCTTAGTCTTTCCCTCTCCCTCTCGTTATCGCTCTCTCCGCCTATCCCTTCGACATATCTCTATCTCTCTTAGTTTCCCCCTCTCTCTCTTTCTCTCTCTCTCTCTTGTTTTTCTTTTCGGTCTGTCTTTGTGCCTCTCTATCTGTCTGTCTGTCTGTCTGTCTGTCTGTCTGTCTGTCTGTCTGTCTGTCTGTTTGTCTGTCTGTCTGTCTGTTCTGTCTGTCTGTCTGTCTGTCTGTCTGTCTGTCTGTCTGTCTGTCTGTCTGTCTGTCTGTCTGTCTGTCTGTCTGTCTGTCTGTCTGTCTGTCTGTCTGCCTGTCTCTCTTTCTCTTTTTCTCACACACACACACACTATCTCTCTCTCTCTCAGTTTCTCTTGACCATCTCTATTTCTGTCTCTGCCTGTATATGTGTGTGTATCTCTATGTCCCTCCCCCCTCTCTCTCTCTCTCTCTCTCTCCCTCTCTTTATCTCTCTGTTCATTACCCACATCCCTTTGTATTATGTCGAATGGACCGGATTCATCAAGAAAAAAGCCTAATAATTCATATTTCCCACCGGCATTCGCCTTCCGTTGTGCTGATCTATTTTTCTCATTGTTTGTTCTCGTCTGAATCTGTAGGGAAAAGGTCATAAAAAAGTATTGTTATCATTTTTTATACTATCCCCTTATCAATTTTTTGTGATAAGGACCTTTGGGGACGTGCACTTTTATATGTTTTTTTTTATCGTTCTTTTTCAATTGCTAGTTAACTTCTACAATCTATAGCTATGTCTTTAGTCCTAACCGAACGTGGCAGCTCATTATTTGATTGTACAGCAGTTACTGTAGTCCCAGATAGACGAGAAAAGTTACATTTACTTTTCATAACACTACCATTAAACACTCAACTTATATAATGCACACCGATGCTATAAACGTAGACCATAATATACTAAAGATATAAAACTTTCCAATAACTTCTTCTGCCCTTAAGAGATGTTCTTATGTTAAAGTGCATTTGTACTTATTTATACTATTTACAACGGTTAATTCACTACACGGTTTCTTGAAAACACAAAAACAATGATCTAGATATAGTTATACTTCCATATCCTCATAATATGTTACATCTTCTGTTGTTCTCAGCAGCTGCTGCGGCATAAAAATGAAAGAAATGAAAGAAATAAAGTGCCATGACTTTAAAGAGTTCACTATTACAAAAAGCTAATCTTATTACAATGATTATAATGTTAAAATCCTTGGCCCGTGACTCCATCTTTGTTGCTCCAATAATTTTGTCGATATAAGTTTCCAATCAGTTTACAGTGACTCCATCTTTACTGCTCCAATAATTAGGTTCAAGATTATTTAGGTTCAAGATCTAGATCAATAGCACGATAAGTATCAATGATTTTAATGGTCAGGCGAGAGACTATTAGAAATTAGAAATAATAGCTCACGAAAATATCAATAATATTATCATGGAATCATCCAAATATCCCCATTGATAAACATCCAAGTGTCGCAGTGAAATTTGACATAATTTTTATTCAATAGGGGTTAAATCCAAACCATAGGTTGCCGCATTAAATAACCAATAACACAATCATAAAAAATATAAACAACAAAAAACCCAGATACAAAAGGTTACTATCATTGCTACTAATCATGGTCCGTATTGGTTAAGTGCCTGAGTACTACTAATTTAGGATTATGTGGCTCACAATCAGACAATACTGTTTTTGCCCATGCACAAGTCACCCCTCCCCACCCCAACCCTCTCCAAATGATGCTACACGTTGTGACTTCCATCAAGGAGAAGACAGCATTCTTTAAATAAAATCAAGAATACTGATACTATGATAACTATTATATAAGTAGGCCTATGTGACGACCTACAGTCTAAAGTACAGCCCGTTTTACGCATTATGGTCTGTAAGTACAACATTGCCTTGGCTAATGACTCCGCATAGGCCTTTTTAATGCATGTATGTCAACTACCTCGACGTTGTACTTGCGGTCTTGTAAGATAAGAGCCTAAATTTAGAAACGCATCGTCATTGCAGATAGTGTGAACGATGGGAGTGATAAAGCCATAAACCGCATGCTAGGCTAATACAAAACGCCATTGCTATCATAATTGTTAGGAATCCCCAGTTGTACAGGGCCTTTCACTGCTGTTTTAATAATGATAGTCACTATGATGATGATGATGATGATGATGATGATGATGATGATGATGATGATGATGATGATGATGATGATGATGATGATGATGATGATGATGATGATGATGATGATGATGATGATGATGATGATGATGATGATGATGATGATGATGTTGATAATAATGATGATGATGATGATGATGATGATGATGATGATGATGATGATGATGATGATGATGATGATGATGATGAGAATATGAAAGGAACCAGACAACAACAAATAATATACTTATGGATGGACATGTGTTTATTTATCGATGGTAAGAAAATGGATAAGTGCCAAGTATAGAATGTACAACAAAAATACAGATATCAAGATGTTCGTTACTGTAACTTATGTAGCTACAGGTCAAAGAGACACATTAATTATTGAGAAAATTAAAAAGCAAATGCAAGAAAATGATGACAAAAGGGAATGAGGTATCGATGACAGATGTCTCGGATCAGTTTCAAAGATTCAAAATATTTTAATTTCTAATCTAAGCGAAACAGGACAAAAAAAGCCTTGGCCCAAAACCTATTTCCATTTAACCTCCCCCTCCGCTCCACATTCCCCAGGTGAATGATATAAAATGAAATGAATAGTCCATTAGAAAATTAAATTTTCTTAAAGGTAGGCGTACTTTAAAGAATGATTAGAGATCAATTCCAAAATATTTCGTTTTTTTTTTTTAATTATTTTTTTTCTTTCAGTTTTTTTTGTGAAGAAATTGACATTTAATAACGGTAGGAGCCCAGGGTGAAATAAATACATGTAGAAAAAAAAGGAAAGAAAGGTGTGGGTTTAAAGAGTGATAGAGAAATAGAAATGAGAGAGAGAGAGAGAGAGATAGAGAGAGAGAGAGAGAAAGAGAGAGAGAGAGAGGCAGAGGGAGAGAGAGATTGAGTTAGAAAGTAATGACTATCAGCAGAGAAAGTATATTAATTTATAGTAATGTAATAGACCTACTCGTTGTTAATATTAATAATGTTTTTTCTTTCACAAGTGCATTAGTGATCTCTTATTGCCTACTATCTATGTTCACATTGTTGATACTGCTAAAACTGCACACACATCAGGCTTTTAGTAGCAGGTCAGCAGTGATAAGAATAAGGTTTTCTATATTTAAAAATGTACTTAAAGAAATGATAAGATAAAATGTTATTGTCCATAAAAAGCGCAATGTTCTTTTTTCATTTTGTGGCTTGGTTATCATAATAAACATTGCATTTCCAAATTAGAGTTTTCCTTTTTACTTAATAGAATTATGTGTAAATTATATAAAATGAAAATTTATTTATAGAACAAACACTGATTTATAACATAGAGAAGAGAGCTAATTACTGCAATTTGTATTCTAACACTATTCAAAATATATTTACTATATCTAACAGTGGCTGAAGCTTTGCTTTGAAAAGCATCTACAAATATCGTGATATCGTCTTTGTTATCATCCTAAAATATGTTTGCAAATTGATCTGGCTTTTTTTAATTCAATTTTAGCTGTGTAGAAGGTTTACATTATTTTGAACAATTTACAGTTTATTAATATATTATATTACAAATAGTATAATATTTTCCAAGATTAAACCATTTTTTATTATCTAAATCACTGTCAGGTAGGCGTTAGTTTTTATGATCAAAGTAATACAACGCAAATTTTTAAAAAAAAAGGATATTCATTGCACAATATTTACATACCAAATTAATTTTCAAGCCTTTGAACTCATTAACATTCGTTACTATCTGAAACAAAACACGTTTTTAATACAACTTGTATTGATTTCAGAATCCACTATGAACTGGAAAAAAAACCCTATCACTCTGTATGCGTTTGTCATGACGCGTACTAAAATCCCAAATTAAATAATAATTTACATAAGAAAAAAAAAGACCAGAAACAAAAAGTGGACGCTGTGCAAAATGACGCGCACTAAAATAAACAATAATTTACATAGGAAAATAAAAGAAAAACAAAGAAAGATCGTAGTCTAAACTATAACAGAGTCCAAAGGGGTCATAAAGGCGCCTATGAAGATAGTATGGGGTTCTTGATTCAAAATCGCGCCTTTCTGCTTTAACTGTTTTGTGTTTTGAGGGTATTCTACTTTAAAAGGTTTTCCTGAAAGCAGAATAACAAATAATTATTATAGATTTGTAATACTCATTATCGTTACGGCTGTTACTGTTTTTGTAATGTAACTTTAGACTTTGTTTTTACTTAAATGACGAACCAGTTTTGAAAGTAGACCAATAGAAGTAGGCTAAAACAGCATAAATTCCAGAAAGGGGAAAAAAGGGGGGGGGGGGGGGGGGAATAAGTATAAATAAAAAGTGAAATTGGGTTATTCAGTGATAACCAATAATTATTATTCCGTATAGATAATTTATTCTTTCGACAAAAAAGGATCGGTGGTCTAAAATAAACAATGGTGTTAATGTGCGTTTCATTGAACCCATTAAGTAACGTTTGAGCATAGCGGGAGTTCGTATCGGTACTTTTAATTCAAGTTTAAATGATTGCACTGGTTTTTCAACGGTGGGTGGTGAGTGGGGGTGGCAGAAGGCGGGGGTTTGAGCCGGATTAACTGATCCAGATTTGTACTTCTCTTCGCGAGTAAAATTAATCTTTTTTCACTCCTGGACGGTGAAAATTGCAATGTTGAATATCATATACTACTATCTGGGTCGGGATCAGTACAAACTATAATGTGACCGGCTGAGGCAGTTAAGGTATTTCATCTCAGCTTCTATGTGGCAGTGCATAAAATTTTTCAGACGTTAGTTTTGGGATCAGTTGTTGTGAATGATCCCTGCTTTGCATCAAAGTGTCAGACGTTAGTTTTGGGACCCGTAGCTGTAAATGATTTTCCTTAAGAGCTTAGAGTAAACTTCTGTCCTACAAACATTCGCCTATGTATTTTTTGATATGATAATGATCTTTTAATGGGTTAGCTAATGACACAGTTACACAGTTGTTGAGTTGGCTTAATTTCCAACGAAATCGCCAGATCGGGGCTCCAACCAGATGTTCTACCCTAGGGCCACCGCGCCCCCTTTTAATGTTGATGAATAATCATTAGTGTTAATTTCTC
>RQTK01001231.1:29369-33041 GCA_003991915.1 Elysia chlorotica
TTTCTAATTTAGAACTGGCATTATACTTTAAACTGAGCAGGTAGGCATAATTATTATGTGGAAAAATACGTGGAATTCAAAAGCACAAAATGCACAGACAGTCTGAATAGTTACAGAAACAGAAAAGAAACCCCATATCAAGCATTTCATCAAGGCAAAAGAAGAAAAAGAAGATGAGATCGTCTTTTTTTTTAATTACTATTGTAAATACACCGAATGTGATTTGGCTTTGACAGTTACCACCAATGCCTTCTGGTTTCTTTTTTGGTTTTTGTTGTGTTATTTTAATCATCATAATCATGTACTTTCATTAGCAAAGATTTAGGTAGATTAAGCCTTCCAGATCAGGCGAGTTGTAACAAGAAAAGCCTGAGATCCATTTTATTGTGAGAGGATTTATCAAATTAAAAAGATGTAAAACCAACGCAAATCGATACCCACCCCTTTTGAATTGTGTCGCGGCCTTCAGTAACTCTTCTCATGATACGTCCTTCACCTTAGAGAGGTCAGGCTCCGCGAAGTCTGGGTCCAACTCTCTCGCCACCCTGGAGTACTCGCTCGTGTTGAGAGATGACCGCTTGGATCTTGTTAATTATTACGTGAAAAAGTGTATATATGGTCGTTAGATCTGATGTGTTGGGTAAGCTATATTGTGTGCGGTTAAAATATCAACCAACTAAATATATAAAATCAATACGGAGTGGTTGAATATTTATTAATGTAAGAACTGTCACTATTGCCAGGTGGGTAGTGCTAACATTGGTGGTCACGTGGGTTACAAGGGTACCCTTGACTACAGCAGGTGCCATCACAACAGGGTTTGTTTTTACTTTGATGCACCATATGTTTAGTCAAAACTGTTGGCCCCCACATCCCCTAGACTGAATTGACCAAACCCTACTTATGAAAATACATTATATTGTGGAAAAGACCAATTGGGAAGGGTATAAAGATTTTTCATCATGTCATCAAGTCGAAGGGCGCAGGCACAAGTGACAGTTGGATTGGAAAAATAAAGTAAACTAAAGTTAGAGCAACAAATTTAAAGAGATGTTGTATTGATTTGAGTTTAACAAACTACGGGGATTTGAATACGTGTACCTTTTGCACCCTTAGTTTTCCAGCAACCAACATCATAGAATGTGACCTCGAAATTGCAACAATGAAAAGACAACAGTCTTAATGCGAAGGTGTGCAACGTTTTGTCCGTGATATTTTCTTCTGCTCTGACCTTTCTTTACAATCTTCAAATATTACATTGCTCTTCATCACTTCCTCCCCTCTCTCTATTCATCCAAACACACACACACGCACACACACACACACGCAGCGAGCGTCGCTCTCTCTTTTTCTCCTCCTACCTCTCTCTCTCTCTCTCTCTCTCTCTCTCTCTCTGTGCCTCTCTTTTTTTTTTGCATCTTTCTGTAAATCTGCCTTGTTCGCCTGTTTATCAATCAAATACTTGGTATGTCAGTCGGTCTGCCTATCTGTATGTTAATTTCGGTTTCTGTTGTGTTTGTGAGTGTGTCTCTATCACCATATCTCTTACTCTCTCTCTCTCTATGTGTGTGTGTGTGTCTGTTCTCTCTGTCTGTCTCTTTGTCTATCTTTGTTTCTATCTATATATGTCTGTCTGTCTGTCTATCTCTCTCTATCTATCTATATATCTCTCCCTCTCTCTTTCTCTCTCTCCAGCTCACTCTTGCGCCATATCTCTTACTTTCGCGCTCTATCTCTCCCTCTCTCCCTTTTCCCCTCTCTTTCAACACGAACATTCCCCAAGGCCTCGCATACTTTTATCTTTAGAAAGATGGCCTTCCCTTCCCTTCACTTCTTAAATTACCAAAATGATTTTCCGACGCCCGCTATTGACCAGTTTAAAAGTGCAACCATCTTTCAAATTCTAATAATCTTTGGGTATTCGATTACAATTTTAGTTCGAATAACGTGGAGTTGTTGCCATCATGTGGTATATATATATATAACGTGCCTTATTAGCGGTAATATCACACCAACTTTTTTTTTGGCATCAGACCAAAAAGAAATCTGGAACGTGGTTCAAGTTATAACAAACAATTTGCCAGAACCTATTATGCAGTTTTTAAGTTTTAATCTTCATTCTTTGTAAAACAATATATTGTCATTTTTTTCGCTTCCCGCTGTTTAGATAACTTTAAAACCATAGTCCGTAATTAATTTGATCATTAAGTCCTTTGTTTGCGTTTTCTTAGACTATACAAAGATACCTACATATCTTGGCTATACTCGCAATTCTTAGGTTGTTAACGTATCGCTTTATACATCGGAAAAAAGAAGAGAGAGAGGGAGAGAGAGAGGGCTTGTAGTTCTAGAGCTTCAGCTGGGATGCGGAGATGGGCTCTCTCTCTCTCTCTCTCTCTCTCTCTCTCTCTCTCTCTCTCTCTCTCTCTTCCTATTTCTATAGAGAACCAACTAAGAGAGAGGTATTTTTATTCTCTCTCTCTCTCTTCCTATTTCTATAGAGAACCAACTAAGAGAGAGGTATTTTTATGGATCAACGTAAGAGTCATAAGTTCCATTACTCTTTAATAGGGAATACTATTTTACGTATACTTGTTGGACCTTGCTGGTAGACATTGAAGGTGTTTGAGCGCTTATATTCTCTTTCTAGGGTTCGTAGGTGCAGCTCACAATTCGTAGTAGGCCTAAGGCATATTAGATTATATTCTCATGTCTAAGAAAAAGTCCTAAGGTCTCCACTACGTTTTACGTATCAACCTGGAATATTAGCCATACAAATTTAACTGTACTTACTCACGTTGCGTGGGACGCGGTGGTCTTGGGAAAGAACATCGGCTTCCGACGCAAAAAGGTCCGTAGTTCGAGCCCTGGCGATTTCGCTCCCTTCTGGTTGTGGCAGTGTCAGTTTAAATTGACCAGCTGAGACAGGAGTCCTGATATCCCCGCCCTGTCTCGTGTGTGGCAGCACACAGAATTGTCAAACGTCAATCTTGGGGCCCGTCCACAATAAAGCATATATAGTGCTACAAACTCATGTTGCATTGTGAGCTCCCTTGAGTCTAAATAAAAGTTCATAATTATCTTTTGACTACGTTTCCTTACTCTTGCTGAAATCCCATACTTTTGAATTCCGTATATCAGTTTCAGGCATTTCATAAGAATGACTAATTCCCATGTTTGACAGTAACATAATAACGCAATATCTTCAGCAGTAACCGAATACCGAAGAGAAATCGTAAAAAAAAAAAAATACACAAAAAAACATGTATAAATTAACGGACTCGAAGCCTGTCTAGAATCGATTTTTAGCCTTAGGATGCGCACGACCATGCCTGCAGAGAGCAATCCGATGCCTACTTCAGTGCCGTGTGCAGTGCGTAAGATTCATGCATGCAGTGGGCGAAGACAGGAGATTTTGTGTGTGTGTGTGTGTGTGTGCGTGTGTGTGTGTGCCATGCACTGCCATGCAGGAGGTAATTCCTTTCCTCCCTGGTCTGGTTTCATCCTCATTTGAACTGGGAGGGGTCGCGTCTAGGTCACCCTGCCCTGTCCCAGAACGGCTAGGAGGCGTTCACCCATCTCTTTCCATGTTGCATGCTCCTTCTCTGCACCTCTCCATCTCAACCTATTTCTCTCTCTCTCTCTCTCTCTCTCTCTCTCTCTTTCTCTCTC
>RQTK01001231.1:42498-55642 GCA_003991915.1 Elysia chlorotica
CTTTCCCCTTCCCTGCTCCTCTTTCCTCTATCTTTTCACCTCCGACTCTCTAAGCCCCTTTTGTTCTCATTCTCCGTGTCTCTCTGTCCCTCTCTGTCACTTTCACTCTCATCTCTCTATCCCCGTCTGTATCATGCTCACTGCCTTTCTATGTCTCTTTGTCTCGCACTATATGTCTGTCTCTCTGTATGTACGTCTCTGTGCGCCCCTCTCCCTCAATATCTTGTATTTCTGTCTCTCCTTTCTTCCTTTCCTTCCTCTCTCTTTTTCCCTCTGCCTCTCTCCATCTCTTCGTACGTCTCTCTCTCCCTCTCTCTAATTCTATCTTTTCCCTCTCCTCTTACTCCTTCTCCCCTTTCTCTCTCTCTCTCGCACACTTTCTTTCTCTCCACCTCCCTCACTCTCTCTCTCCCCATCTCTCTGTGTCTCCCCCTCTGTTTCTTCCTTCCTTCCTTTCTCTCTCTCTCTCTCTTTCTTTTTCTCTCTCTGCCTCTCTCTCCATCTCTTTGTACGTCTCTCTCCTCTCTCTCCTTCTCCCCTCTGCTTTACTCCCCCCCCCCCTTTTTCCCCACCTCCCCCTCTCCCTCTCTCCCCATCCCTCTCTCTCACTCTTTCCATCTCTCTCTGTTTCTCTCCCCTCCCTCCCTCCCAACAATCTCCTAACCCTCCTACTGCCCCAACTATCCTCCACCTCCAACCATCCTCCACCCCCAGACCTCAACTCCAGCCGATAATGTCAGTGACCGGGTCAGTTCTAAAATAGTCAGACCAGACCAGACCAGACAGACGGCCCAGTGACCTACTTCCATTGAACGCATCATGAGTCTCGGCTTCTGAACCTCCCAAACTCCCACCACTTCCTCTGTTTGCCTCCCTCCTCCTCTGTCTAAATGTACAACAGGCTTTGCGATAACTGGAGTTCTAGCAAAACGAAGACGATAATAATTATGTAACGGAATCTACAAATCTACATTTTACACACATTCGCGTCCAATCATATATATCGATATCCTAGACCTACAGAACAAAGGAGCGATACGAAAATAGATATATAGATAGATAGATAGATAGATAGATAGATAGATAGATAGATAGATAGATAGATAGATAGATAGATAGATAGATAGATAGATAGATAGATAGATAGATAGATAGATAGATAGATAGATAGATAGATAGATAGATAGATAGATAAATAGATAGATTAATAGATATATGGATAGATAGATAGATAGATAGATAGATAGATAGATAGATAGATAGATAGATAGATGCTTAAAATAACTGATTATGTCATCCAATAACGTTGTTTGAATCACAAAGTCTCCAATGCCTGTTTTGGTGGGGTGAGGCTGGCTTCAAAATCTTCACCGTTTTACTGATTTCTAGCCAACTCGCTTTTCTAATGACTAGATCTAGTTATAGTCTTAGCAGTCTTGTGGTTTAACGTTTGAAGGACTAGGTGGGGTTAATTGTTGTAAGCTTAACAATTTGCAATCAGGTGGGCATACTGGCTTAAGTGGTACCGGTAGAGCGTTGGTCTCCAGATCAGTAGGTCAGCGGATCTAATTCAGCGATCGGGAGATTTGTTTGTACAGTGTTCGTCCCCTGTAACTGGTTGGGTCGGTGTCAGTATAATGTGACCGGCTGAGACAGGAGTCATGGTATCCTCTCCCTCGTGTGTGGCAGCACATAAAATTATCAGACGTCAGTCTTGGGGCCCGTCGCCGTATGGGACCCCCAGGGGAATCTACAAGACCTCTCTCTCTCTCTCTCTCTCTCTCTCTCTCTCTCTCGCTGTAAAGAGAACAATTATCAATCCTTTTTTTCAGGAAGAACTCTCAGACATCCCAGAAAATTTGTACTAGAAAAAATTACAAGGCTTCTATGGACCAATATGAATCACTTGTAATACATGTAGCTATGTAAATAGAAAATAACTCTGCACTTTACGAAATTGCGTGGTTCTGTACTGTATATTAGATAAATTTTGATAAAACAACAAAAACAACAACAACAACACAACAATAACAACAACAACAACAACAACAACAACAACAACAACAACAACAACAACAACAACAACAACAACAACAACAACAATAACAACACGTTCAACAGCAACACATAGAGGCTACTAATAAATTGTAATGACTCAACTATCATGCACTCATACAGTTTATTTTTACTATAGTAATTTAAACAGATTTTTTAAATCTATTTATTTAGCCATGAATTATACAAATCTCTCTAGTATTCTCTGTCTAGCACCCTTTATCAGCCATTCTAGTATTATATAGACATCTCCTTAAGAAGAGAAAAAACAACAACAACAACAACAACAACAACAACAACAACAACAACATAAAAAATAACGTTGCATCCACCCTATTCATGGTGGAACCAATAACTATCACCTGTTTTTGTGGATCATGCATGCTTAGTGATGGAAGTGAGTCATAGACTGTTGACTAAAACCTACGAACGTGAGTCACTGACTGTATACTAAAATCTTCTTTGATGAGAATCCAATGTGACTAATACTATATATTTTTGTGCCCGTTGTCATATGATACAAAATCGTTCGCTTGCAACTCTAATTTGTTGATGATTTTGACGATAATAATGCAATTATTAGTCACAAAACCAAAAGGGGAAAAACAAATCTTATGATACAGAATATACATACATGTACTTATACACACAAGAATAATGAGAAAAAGTTAAAAGAAAAGCATGATTATGCAACAAGATATTCTTTTTTGTTAAATAAATGGTTATGTAATAAGATATTAATTTTTATATATAGATGATCGATTTGAGGTGTGAATTTCGTTTGTTTTTAGTTTGTGCAGATTAAACTTATTTGGAGTTGCTGACATAGTCAACTTTACGTTACGTATATGGTGTCAAACCAAAATGTTTAAGGAGTAAAAGTAAGATCTCCGATAAAGGTAGTGACAGCTTCTATTATATATAGATTGGTGGGCGCGAGACACATTAACCTTTTCCGTCACCCCGCGCATACTAATGATGTGCGGGTTGATGCGCTTTTGTGCTAGCACCTTTTTGTATTGATTTGCACACCTTTCGTTTCAAAATAATAAATAAAGATTTTACCTATTCATTTTTGTTTGTTTTGGAAATTCCCTAAAATAGTGTGCGCAAAAGGAATAGGAATAAATTCGAGCGCTCGTGAAAAGGTTGAAAGGATATTATTAGATAGATATTATGACTATTTAGATAGATAGAACATAGAAAAAGTAACGAAGCACGAAGCGAAATGAATACAAAAAAGGTGAGGGAATATGCATTGGCGTCCAATCATAGCTCAATCCTAGACTTACGGAGCCAATGAGTGATCGGAAAACAAGCTGCCTAAAGGCTAGGGGCGTCATTATGTCATCCAATATGTCCATGCAGATCGCAAAGCCTGTAAAAACTATGCTTCAATGAGCCTGACAAGCACTGTGTCATGCAGTCGTGGTTTGACTTCCAAGGCCACCCGTTGTGAAAAACAATGTACCATACTTTGTATCGAGTTGAGTTGAGTTGGTTTAATGTCCAACGTCAGCACTATTATATAGGCTACATTATAAACACTGCTGTTGCATACGCTGTAATTATAATAACAAAGTAATTTTAGGTTTCTTGCCTTGTTCTTTTTTGTTGGTATTTTTCTGCTGGTTCTATTTTCGTTTTATGTTGTTGAAATATTAGTTAAGTTTGTTTTAACGTCCAACGTCAGCACTATTATATAGGCTATAATTATAAACACTACTGCTGCATTTGCTAAAATTATAATAACAAAGTAATTTTTAGCTTCTTGCCTTGTTATTATTTTTTTTATGTTGTTGAAATATTAGTTGAGTTTTTAACGCCCAACATCAGCACGATATAGGTTGTATCGTGGACGAGCCCCAAGACTGACGTCTGACAATTTTGTTGCCACACACGAGTCAGGGCGGGGAGACCATGATCCCTCTCTCAGCTGGTCATATTAGAAGAACACCAACTCAACCGCTGTTGTTAAAGAGCAAAAGAGAGAGGGTTAATGAGATTGTCAGAGGGCTAGAAAAGACATGGACGGAAAGAATGGTGCTTTATGTACAATATTATACATATAAAATGTAACAATCATAATAATTATAGTAATGAGCTGAAGCAAAAAAGTACATATACAAACAGAAAAAAGAGACCCAGAACTTTCATTCATCACATAAAAGGAAAACACAAAATAATATGAGTGAGTAACAAGACTACTGAAAGCAATGCAATTAGCTACAAGATTTTATAATAATCACTTTAACAATATTATTATAAAGAAAAAGAGAGAAAGAAAAGGGGATACAGATGCTAACGTCATCTCTAAAGGTCTTTTCTAAAAGATAAAATACAGTACTAATTACAGAAGTAACTTTATAATGATTGTCATAATACTAGAAGAGGACAAATAGGAAAAAGAAGTAGAAGAACAAAGGGGTAAGAGAATGGTTAGCTTGGGAAAACCAGAAAGAGAGAAAGAGGGGTGAGAGAGAGAGAGAGAGAGAGAGAGAGAGAGAGAGAGAGAGAATTAGAAAAAGAAAGTGAAGAGAGAGATTATTAATAAATACGTAAAGAGATCTATAGATAGAGAAAATAAGAGAAAAGTAGAGAGATAAAAAAAGACAGAAGAAGAGAAAGAGAGAGTGTGAGAGAAAGACACAGAGAGAGAGAGACAGACAGACAGACAGACAGACAGACAGACAGACAGACAGACAGACAGACAGACAGACAGACAGACAGACAGACAGACAGACAGACAGACAGACAGACAGACAGAGACAGACAGACAGACAGACAGACAGACAGACAGACAGACAGACAGACAGACAGACAGACAGACAGACAGAAAGAGAGCGTAAAAGAAAGTTTATGCTCTTCACAAAGGAAAAAATGTAACAAGTAAAAAAAAATTATATTTAATTAAAATGGATCAAAAGAAATAACATAAAACAAGATCAAAACAAACGCAAAATCAATACAAGGAAACCAACCAAGACACGCAAAAAAGACTTGCAGGATTTTTTTATAATCAACATGGCTATGATTAATTGTTAATTATTTTACTGTACTGAAATGTGGCTTGTACCTGGGACGCAATTATTAAAGGTTGCAATATCTGCGTCGGTAATTTGCTTGAAACAGACTAAGCCCTCCTTATTATTATATTTTTAATGCTAAGCTGAGACAATCGCCTTGATTGATTGTTGTTGTTGTTGTTGTTGTTTTTTGTTGTTGTTTTTGTTGTTGTATTGTTGCTGTTGTTCTTGTTGTTGTTGTTGTTGTTGGTGGTGGTGGTGGTTGCAGTGGTTGAGGTGGTGGTGTTGCTGTTGGTTATGTTGTTTGTTTTGCGGTTAGTGTTGTTGTTGTTTTTGTTTTTGTTATCGTTGGTGGTAATATTGTGCTAATTGACCTCGTTGTTGTTTACTTGCAGCTGCTGCTGTTGTTCTTTTCCTTCTTCTTGATGTTGTCATGTTCTCATTGGCCTTGTTGTGTTTTCATTGACCTTGTTGTTGTTTACTTGCTGTTGCTGTTATTTTTCTTTTACTTTGTTATTTGTAATCTGTCCACTCTAGATTGTACTTTAAACAGGAGAAAGAAAAAAATCCAATAACGCGAGCAGACCATTGTGAGTTTCCTCGCAACGAGATACTATAGATTTAGTGAGACGTTTCACAAAAAGTGGTCACAATTTTATTTAAACGGGGAGCTGAGTTGAGTTGAGTTGATTTGAGTTGGTTTAACGTCCAACATCAGCACTATATAGGCTATATTGTGTACGGGTCCCAAACCTGACGTCTGACAATTGTATATGCCGCCACACTCGAGACAGGGCGGAGATACCATAACTCCTGTCTCAGCCGGTCACATTATACTGACATCGACCCAAACAGTAGGGAGCGCAATCGTCAGGGCTCGAACCCGTACCTTTTGCGCCGGAAGCCGATGTTCTACCACAGAGCCATCACGCCTCCCAAACGGGGAGCTAGGGTGAGGCATTCTCACTCTTTTTTTTTTTTTTTTTTCGGTCATTGACCAACAAACATAGTGTTTACATAGTTATAAGAGAAAAACTACCAGCTTCATTATCTCGATTCACATAAGCATAATCTTTCACGTTAATCCTCTCCTTATTTTACACCCCGTTCTTGCAGCTTACTCACATCTACATGATCTGAAGTTAAACCAAGTCATGCAACATTGCTCACACATTAAAGTCCGGTCAAAGACCTCTGGCGTTTTATGAGGTCACTTTAACCGGGCCAGTGGGACCACTTGGAAGACTGCCGACATTGTAACTCTCTGTCTCTGTCTCTATGTCTCTATGACTCTCTCTCATTCGAAATGTCTCTATCACTCACATCTTTCCCTGTCTATGTCACTCATGTCTCTCTCTCTCTCTCTCTCTCTCTCTCTCTCTCTCTCTTTTATGAGGTCACATTAACCAGACCACTGGGACCACTTGGAAGATGTTGCATTGCACCCCTCTGTGTCTCTGTCACTGTCTCTGCTCTCTGTGTCTCTCTCATTCGAAATATCTATCACTGGCCACATTCGTCTCTCTCCATGTCCCTGCCCCTCAAGCTCTCGCTACCTATCCCTCTGTCTGTCTGTCTCTCTCTGTCTCTATCGCTGTCTCTCTGTCTTGCTCTCTCTCTCTCTGTTTACCCCCTGCCTCTCTCTCTCTCTCTCTCTCTGCGTCTGTATGTCGTCTGTCTGTCTGCCTGTCTCTCTGTCTTGCTCTCTCTCTCTCTGTTTACCCCCTGCCTCTGTCTCTCTCTCTCTCTCTCTCTCTCTCTCTCTGCGTCTGTATGTCCTCTCTCTCTCTCTCTCTCTCTCTCTCTCTCTCTCTCTGCCTCTCTCTCTGTATGCTTCTCCCTTTTATTTTTATTTTTGTTAAGAATACCATACGCAGTTGATATCCAACAACTGCAAACACGTACATTCTTTTCCCCTATTCCTACGCCTATCTAGCCTTGCAATAATTTCATTAGGACAATGACGTACATGGGGCTATGTTATCGCCAAAGCAACATTGATTCTATTATTAAACCTCTACGTCATATCTGCACGTGTGACTGATTTCCTTTGACTCTCTCTCACTCTCTTTCTCTGCCTGCGTCTATCTGCTTGCTGTATCTCTGTCTCTGTCTGTCTCTTTCTTGCTCTGTCTGTTTACCCCCCTCCCCCTCTCTCTCTCTCTCCTCTCTCTCTCTCTCTCTCTCTCTCTCTCTCTCTCTCTCTCATTCTTGTATGCGTCTCTCTTTTAATTTTATATTTTTAAAGAATATTATACGCAGTTGATATCATACAACTGCCAACAAACACATGTTTTTTTTAACTATTATTATTTCAACACTTTGTAGCCTTGCAATAATTTCACAATGACGTACATGGGGCTATGTTATCGCCAAAGCAACATTGATTCTATTATTAAACTTCTACGTCATATCTGCACGTGTGACTGACTTCCTTTGCTAATTTTTCCCCCTTTTTTTTTTGGTTTTGTTTACACAATAACACACAAAACACTGCTTCTGAATAACAATTTTTTTTCTGTCTTTAGCTACACGAATTTTATATAATGATTATTTTTTTATTCGTCCTTGCACAGCACGCTTAAAAAACCACAATAGTAAAAATTTTAATTTCCTCAAGAGCAAAAGACGGGCCTTGCAATAAAGTAGTCCAAGCAAAACGAGGAATGTAGATTAATGAATCTGCATCGACGTCTAAACTTAAACAACAAAATAAAAAACAACAACACCACCACCACCACCACCAAAACACAACAACTTCTATCACTACTACTACTACTACTACTACTACTACTACTACTACTACTACTACTACTACTACTACTACTACTACTACTACTACTACTACTACTACTGCTACTACTACTACTACTACTACTACTACTACTACTACTACTACTACTACTACTACTACTACTTTTATCACTACTACTACTACTATTACTACTACTTTAACCACTACTATACCAAAACAGAACACCCCATAATTACGTCAAATGCCATCGATATGTATGTGTGTGTGTTAATTAACTATTATGAAACACGTGAGTCTATGTGGGCAATTTTTTTGCAGAATTGTTATGTAAATAAACAATAGCTGGAGATTTGTTTGTGCAGGAATTGCAAAACGAGTTCGAATAAAACAAAAAAAAAGTAAATGAATAAATAAACGAAAACTAACAAACAGGCGAGCAATGAAATAAACAAAGCAAAAACAAAACAATAAAATAAACTCTTCTATAACAAGCTTTAGCGTCACGGCGGATTTCGATTTTTATGTTTGTTTGTTGTTGGGTTGTTTGTGTGTGTATGTGTGTGTGTGTGTGTGTGTGTGTGTGCAATGACGTACTTCAGTGTCTTGATCCGTTGGGTACATGTAGTGCCTATTTAATTGGCAATAGAATTAATGGTTTTATATACACACCACGTCAGACAATTATAAATGGCTCAGTTAATTGCGCTCTAGACAAACGAGTGATAGATCCGCGAATTGCAGATCGATTATCAGCTGAATGTACGATTTGTTCCTTTGTTTGTTTGTTTGTTTGTTGCTTAGCGTCCAAGGTTAGCACTTTGAAGCCTATATTGTGGATCGGTCCCAAGACTAATGTCTGACAATTTTACGTGTTGTCATATAGAGATAAAGCTGGGATACTACGACTCTTGTCCCAATCGGTCACTTTGTACTTACTGACACTAAATTAACTCTTTTTTTTTTTACACCTACTTGTTTTCAAATTACACTTTATCTTTATTTTGACCCACTGAGTGTTTATGGAGTCAAGGGTTAAAATAATTAGTTTATATGACGAACCTCACCGAAATACAAGAAAAAAACATGTGCATAACTTCGCATTAAAAAAGAAAAACCTTTACACAACAAAGATTTGTTTATATAGATAGAGGGCTTAGATCTCTCTCTCTCTCTCTCTCTCTCTCTCTCTCTCTCTCTCTCTCTCTCTCTTTCTCTCTCTTTCTTTATCTATCTATCTATCTATCTCTTTCTCTCCCTCGCCCTCTTTCTTTTTCCCAGGGTTTGGGGGTTTGGATTCTCTCTCTTTTTTTTTCTTTATCTATCTATCTATCTCTTTCTATCCCTCGCCCTCTTTCTTTTTCCCTGGGTTTGGGGGTTTGGGGGTTTGGGGGGGGGGGGGTCTTTACTGGGAATAGAATAAAAAGATAAGTCAATATAGATATTTTCATAAAATACACCATCTTGGATTTATACCAGCAAAACTCTTTTCACAATAAATAAACGAAAATATTAGATATAAACAAAGGCCCTGCAGCCGTTATAGACCTTTCTAAATTTTTAGCCCCGGGGTTCCACAATTATTACATCGCATTTTATGGTAAGAGTGCTGCGTACTTTAATAGGGAATCGATTAAAAAAAATACTTGTTTGAGCCCACTCCCCCACCCCCTTGTTTCCCTGGGTCACCGAGCTAGAGTGACGATGATAAATCAGTGACGGTGATAGATCTAGACCTAGATTTTCTAGATCTAATCCAATTAATTTTCAAACGCAGGGCGAACTAACGCAGGGCGCACAGATTGTGGGCGGCCAATATCGATTATGGCATGGTTGAGTGAGTGGGTGGCACAATCGATATCGTGACAGTTCATGGCGTGCATTAAAAAAAAACAACAACAGGAGTTTGTTTTTTTTTTTTTTTTTGGGGGGGGGGGGGGGGGGGGGTGAAGCTACGACGAATAAAAAAAATAATATTGAAAGAACCCTAATAGCCGACATTCCTAACAAAATACACAAAAAAAAAAGAAGAAAAAAAACAATACAAAAAAAATTTAGTACTATTTATTTCAGAAGGTGAAAGATCGATGACTTTTCAATCTCAATTTGTCAATCTGCCCATATCGTTTTGTAAGACCCATTTTTTGTGCGTATTAAAAGTTTCAAAAATATCTTTCAGGTTATGTTTCGTATGTATGTCTACCTGCTGTTGTCTTTTTGCGATCATTTATATTACGTTTTTTTTTTTCTTTTCGGTTCATCTTTCTTTGTCTTTGTGTATCCCTGTCTCTATCTTCTCTCTTTCCCTCTCCATATCATTCTTTTCCTACTATCTCTCTCCCTCTTCCTTTTCTCTGATTATGTCCATACTATATTTTGTATTGATATGTGTCTTTGTTTATACATAAAAACAACAACAAAACAACAAAAGCAACAACAACAACAACAACAACAACAACAACAACAACAACAACAACAACAATAAAACCCTTCAAAATGCATACTCTCAAGTCTCTCCTTTCTTGCAGAGTCCGATTACATCCTTACCTCCTCCCCATCCTCCCTCTCTCTCTATCTCTCGTTCTCTCTCGTTCTCTCTCTATCATAATCTCTCTCCATTTCCCTCTTTATGTCTCTCTCTCTCTGTCTCTACCTCCCTGCCTCTTCCTCTCCCTTTATTTCATATCCTTACCTACACCAAATCCCCACACCTCATTATTTATTAACTTAAATTTTCTAAATACTTGTTCACACTCAAGCAAAATCCTTTTAAATTCTTCCCCCATCTTTTTGACACAATTTATATCCTCTTCTTGAGACGCATAAGAACTTTACGGTTGAGGTTTATTAGAGAGGGGGGAGGGAGAGACAGAGAGATAGATAGATAGATGAAGAAAGAGACGAAGACAGAGAGATGCGTAGATAGAGAAAGTGAGAGAGAGAGAGAGAGAAAAAGAAAGAGACTAAAGACAGAGAGAGACAGAGAGAAAGACAGAGACACAGAGAGACAGAGATAGACCTTTCTCTTTTTCTCAAAAGTCATGCATTTATACGTCCAAAGTGTTTGCACTAAGAATCTATTCGACTTCTCTTAGGCTAGGATAAAATAATGTCCTCCAATAGCTTCAGCTGATAAGGCAAAGAAACCCAATAAAAACAATAGTGGCGATAAAGCCAAAAAAAAACCCAGTAAAAACAATAGCGGCGATAAAGCCGAAAACAGTAAAAACAATAGTTGCGATAAAGCCAAAAAACAGTAAAAACAATAGTGGCGATAAAGCCAAAAAACAGTAAAAACAATAGTGGCGATAAAGCCAAAAAACAGTAAAAACAATAGTGGCGATAAAGCCAAACAACAGTAAAAACAATAGTGGCGATAAAGCCAAAAAAAACCAGTAAAAAAAATAGTGGCGATAAAGCCAAAAAAAAAGAGTAAAAACAATAGTGGCGATAAAGCCAAACAAGAGTAAAAACAATAGTGGCGATAAAGCCAACAAACAGTAAAAACAATAGTGGCGATAAAGCCAAACAACAGTAAAAACAATAGTGGCGATAAAGCCAAACAACAGTAAAAACAATAGTGGCGATAAAGCCAAACAACAGTAAAAACAATAGTGGCGATAAAGCCAAAAAACAGTAAAAACAATAGTGGCGATAAAGCCAAACAACAGTAAAAACAATAGTGGAACTAAAGTCAACATCACAAATCAAAGGGAATATCGAATCCAGTAAAACCTTTTAGCCTAGCCGACGCCCCATAACAATGTCGAAGATTATGACAAGCAATGACATAATGTGCGGAGTGCAGATGCTGCGTTTTTGCTTCTATTATGTCATGATGTCATGTCACAATGGACCGCAGTCGCTGACATTGGGATATTTCTTCATAGATCTTTTTCTGATTCACTTGCTTTTTTTGTCTACCTTAATGGGCCTGTCTAATTGTTTGTCTGTCTGTATGGAACTGTCTAATTACGTATGTTTATCTGTCTGTTTGTGTGTCTGTGTTTCTGTTTTCTTGTATGTGTGTCTGTGTGTCCTAAAACAGTCATTGAGAGTGTGATCTGTTTCGCTCTGGTCTGTTGGGGTGGAAATGCAAATGCATCAAAAACATGTAAGCTGGACAAAATTATCTCCAAATGTAAAGTTTTTAAACCCATAGAATATTTCCCCCATGTAGATATGCTATACTTATGTAAATGTCAAATTAAGATTGTTTCAATTTTAAAAGATGAAAACCATCCTCTTTATAGACATTTAAGTTTTTCTGTGCGCTCAGGGAGGCCAAGAGCCTTACAATGTAGACTTGAAAGATGCAAAAATTCGTTTCTGCCTAGAGCACTTAAACTTTTGTAAAAAAAAAAATTCAGACCAAGCTGCCATACACTATACAAGCTACTATTATTCTTTAAATAATAATACTGATAATAATTATTATTATGACAATTGTTATTGTTATTATTATTATCTTTCTTTTGGGGGGTGCGGTGGCCCTGGGGCCGAACATATGCTTCCGACGCAAAAAGTCTGGGTTCGAGCCTTGGCGATTGCGCTCCCTTCTGGTTGGGTGGGTGTTAGTTTAATGTAACCGGCTGAGACAAGAGTCATGGTATCCCCGCCCTGTCTCGTGTGTGGCAGCAAAAAAAAATTGTCAGATGTCGGTCACAATTTAGTCTATACAGTGCTGATGTTGGACGTTAAACCAACTCAACTCAAGATTTGCAATACTTTGAATTTTTCTCATATGTAGTATTGTAGCATACTAATGTAATATGAGGAATTCAGAAATACTGTGTTGCGTATACATTGTTTTTAAAACGAGCTAATAAACCTAACTCTAGCTGGTGTAAACCAATTTGGCCTTATTTTTTTCCGCATAACATTTTCATTTAGGTATCTAAAAAAAGTGTCTCTAAGTCTAACATTAAAGACTTTCTCTGTCATCCCTTTTGTTATAATTTTTTTTCATTACCAGTCATCATTGCGCCTATTTAAATTCCAGATAATTATAACAAAATAGAAGAGGCAATAAACGAACATATTACAATAGGTCTAAAATTTACCGTATGCATCTGGAATATGGGCCACCAGGCTAGGCAGGCGACCAAGGTTGCAATAATGAGTTAAGTTATATGTGCATGCATTGTAGCCTTTTATGGAGTTCATTGCCCTTTTCTTTACATTACACTGAGTTTAAAAAAAGTGGTTGAATTTTTCATTTGTTTAAGATCTGCTTTTCAGAAATCTTCTCATTTTAAAGTAAACTTCTTCTTTTGTTCTGTTTTTGTTTTTGTTTGTTTTGTTTTGTTTT
>RQTK01001231.1:57797-80321 GCA_003991915.1 Elysia chlorotica
AGAGAGAGAGAGAGAGACAGACAGACAGACAGACAGACAGACAGACAGACAGACAGACAAACTGACAGACATACAGAAACAGACAGACAGAGACAGACGGACAGATAATTAGTGTGTGTGACTGTGAGTGTTGAAGGTGGGGCGGAGAGGGAGTTTATTGCTAATTAGAAGAGAGGGAAAAAAAGCTGCAGAATGCCGCTTTCATTCTTTTTAACTCACATGAATTTATTAATGAAGGAGAGCAACGAGAGAGAGAGAGAGAGAGAGAGAGAGAGAGAGGGAGAGAGAAAGATAAAGAGATATATAGATAGAGAGAGAGAGAGGAGGGCAGGGGTCAAACAGTAAGGTCGTTGCCCCATTTACAGGATGCCCTTCACTTGGACTGACTTAAATTATCATTAATTTGGCTAGCAGCGTATGAATAATATAGGCCTGTCACCTTTCATAATTATTTGAAGAAGATGCACAGCCCACTGATAGAGCCTTGCGACCCACACAATAATAACAGATAACATAACCACGCCCATCACCCATGGATTTTTTGGATCGCGCATTGGCTCAGAAAATATAGGATAGAGCTATTATTAACCCGCAGACTGATTCCCTTATCTATCGTCTTCGTTTTCTCTTGGACCTTGTTATCACAACGGCTGTAATAACCCCCTAGTTATGACCCATAACTTCTTTCATTATCTCCCTCCACAATCTGTCGCACCTACAGTCGTTAATTTAGTCCGATATCAGGTCTTTGCACAAAACGTCACTTAGCGTGTAAAGGCTAAAAACGTTTTTGTAAGGGTACATTGTAGTTCGAACATTATTGGTTTTCTAAACAATCCAATAATAATAATAATAATAATAATAATAATAATAATAATAATAATAATAATAATAATAATAGTACTCGTTGTCGAACATTATTGGTTTTCTAAACAATCCTCATGATCAAGGAGCCTTATTGTTATTTTGCATCCCCTGAAGCCAACATTAATTTTTTTGCGATTGAATGCAGTCAAAAGGCAAGCCAACGTGATGTTTTATGCAGGAAACTTGGTACATTTCAGGCCAAACTTCATGACCGATTGTTCTTTGGGTCTTGTTTAACTATATGACAGTTGTGAAATAAAGCAATACAATATATACACACACACACACACACACATATATATATATATATATATATATATGGACAATATTTATAGGTAATTGAATAATGCATTTCCCATTGAAAAATTTCCACCTCACACCTTTTATTTTATACCAAGAAACAACTAGATCTAGGTCACAATGCTAATAATATTAATTTTAAAACTTTATGCAGATTTATATTTTGGTCTTTAACATTTTTAGTCCCAAACATAGAATAAAAAAAGTAATAAATATTTATTTGTATTTTGTGTATTTTTGAAGACCACTGGAGACCGATTTTATTCGGTTCTTCTTTTTATTCGATATGGCAGCCGTCCTAAGGGGGAATTTTAAACTTTACTTTATTGCAGTTTCTTTCGATGAATAATTTTAGGTCTTTTAATAAAACGCAGTGGGCTCAATGAACTTTTATCCTTTCAGATAGTTGTGTGACCTATTTCCACGTTTTATCACTCAGTATTGTAAGTACAACATTGTGAATAGCTTACCCCTATTATATACATACAAATAAAAAGGTTTTACGACAAGTTGTTAGCTTTCGCGATGTTGTACTTACAGCCCTAGGTCTAGTCTAGGAGTATAAACATCGTTGTTTATCAAAGTGTTCTCTATACGGTTTAACGTCTCCTAAGTTCTTATAGAGAATCATATACGGCGACGGGCCCCAAGACTTACGTCTGACAATTTTATGTGCTGCCACACACGAGACAGGGCGGGGATACCATGACTCCTGTCTCAGCCGGTCACATTTCACTGACACCGACCAAACCAGTCATTGTTTCCCAAAGATCTAGGCCGATACCTTGAATATCTAGACCCATAATTACAACGTTATCGTAAAATTACGACTCGTCTGAAAGATATCACATTAAGAAACCTTACAACAAATTGTAAACGACCACACATGACCCCTATTATAATACATGTAGCAGTTAACCTAGATTATTTTTATATACGGGTCGAACTAAGACAGAGAGACGGCGTACTAAATGAACATTTATTTTAATGTGAACTCTTAGAAAGCTGGCGTTCTAGTTATTCGTGTCTCGTGACATGGTTGTGGAATATGGGACAGGTTATCTTTAAGAGATTTTACGTCGAGGCGGATCTATGCTCCTGGTGTTTCTATTGAAAACAAAGACAGCGTGAAGATGATGAACTGAACTATAGGCCTATGACTA
Source organism: Elysia chlorotica (assembly GCA_003991915.1). Taxonomy (NCBI): domain Eukaryota; kingdom Metazoa; phylum Mollusca; class Gastropoda; family Plakobranchidae; genus Elysia; species Elysia chlorotica. The sequence continues at coordinate 60,128 of RQTK01001231.1, forward strand.
TATTACTATGAAGACAGTGATGTTGAAGACGGTAAACTTAATGGATAAATGTGCTGGAACGAAATTTACTGTGAAAAGGCATTTTCACGAATGACATTTTGTTTTCTTTTTGTTGGGAAAAATGTATAGGATATTATTTAATATCAATGATGTGGTAATGCTGTAAATTGCGGTTATAAAGGAGAGGGTTACAACAAAGAATGAGAAAGAGTGAGAGAGATAAAAAGACAGAGGGAGAGAGAGATAGAGAGAGAGAGAAAGAAAGAGAGAGAGAGAGAGAGAGAGAGAGAGAGAGAGAGATAGAAGGCGATAGAGAAAAATAGAAAAAGAAAACAGAGAGTGGAAAAGAATGACGAAATAAAGTAAAAGATTTATAACTTATGATAAACAGATAGATAGATAGATAGATAGATAGATAGATAGATAGATAGATAGATAGATAGATAGATAGATAGATAGATAGATAGATAGATAGATAGATAGATAGATAGATAGATAGATAGATAGATAGATACTACAAATACAAAGCGAAGAAAAAGAAATATAACCTTGGATATGTGGAAAGAGATGAAGCGAACAAAAAACTTTCCGCTAATGAGGAAAGCGGGTGGCATTTTAATTAACATAATACAATAGACTGCATAACAAATTACCATGATGAGACATGTAGGACAAAAATGAATAAGAATCGTTGACCCATTGCTTTACAATTCTCTGCTATTGTGTCCCACTTTTGGTGTTTTGTTCTATTGTTAAACGAAAAAATTTCCATCAATCAAAACATGTTATTGAAAATATCAAATTACACGTAGGCTTAAACAACAATAGATGTTATGAGTTTAATTTATAATGACGGAAATATTATTGTCATAAAAATAAATAAATAAATAAAAGGGTAAAAGCAATACACATAATTTTAGGGCGACAACATAAAAAAGTATTTAGAGGGAATATGAAGAATAATGGATTAGAAAAAAATAACGTTGATTATTTTGTTATTGGTAGATGTAGTTTAATATGTCTGGCTATTCAAAGAGAATGGAAAATGAAATGAGCAACAAAATGTTTGGGGTACTGATATTTTCATGCATTTTGTGAAACATTATTATAGCCAGCATTAAGCAATAAATGATTGCATGGCTATAAATAAATCTCCATGTTAAATGTTTTTATTCAATTTTTATGATAAAGGGAGAGAGTAGATTAGTTTTCTGTTGTGTTCACATTTAGGGGACAGTAATGTTGGAACCTGATAGTAAAAGTTATGTGAATCCCTCTTTGATCCTTTGATTCGTGTGTGATTGACATATTTAAAATGTGTTGGGGAGCGAAAGTGAGAGAGAGAGAGAGAGAGAGAGAGAGAGAGAGAGAGAGAGAGAGTGATAGGAAGTAGACTGAAAGTAGAAATATCGAGAGATAGAGAGTGAGAGGCATACATAGATAGATAAATAGAGATAGAAAGGGAGAGAGAAGGAGAGATATACAAACATTGTGGCATAGAAAGAGAAAAAAGGCGAACGACTGAGAGAGAGAGAGAGAGATAGAGAAAGAGAGAGAGAGAGAGAGAGAGAGAGAGAGAGAGAGAAAGAGAGAATAAGGGAGAGATAAGGTGGAAGAGACTAGCTTTTTTGTCATATTTTTGTTATTCTTTTGGTATTTTCGTTATTATTGATGTTGTTTCCGTTGTTGTTTTTGTTGTCGTTGAACTTGGTTTTGTTCTTTTTTATGATTCCTTAACTGTTATCGACAATTATTATTATTTTTAAAAATATTTTTTAAATTTTTTCTAATAAGAAACATAGGATACCTTCAGTTCAAAGCAATAATCGCAACTTTCCGACTGATTATGGATGATCTTGCTACAGGAGAGCTCAATTCGGATGCACCGAACAACACAAGTGCTCCTCTTTGTGTTACACAGTCGTGACGGAAAAACGTCGGGTTTTTAGACTGGGCTGTAGAGCCATCGATCCTCCTTATACTGCTACAGCATTCATTTAAAGCAGCGAAAATCCCTGGAACAAATTGAATTTAAAAGCCCAGGTTTGGACAGGCGGGATCACTCCTGGGTCAAGCGGAGATGCAGATCAGTTTAAACAGTTTAAAATAATGTCTGGGGTGACGGCATTGTAACGTGACTTGGAAGGAGTTTGTTGTAATCATGGAATTCTATCGGTTTGGCTGTCTCTGTGTTTATGTGTTTGTCTGTATGTATGTTTGTATGCTGGTGTGTCTGTTTATTTTTTTATATTCTCTCTTTCTCTTTGTGTCTCTCCATTTGTCCCTCTCCTTCTCTTTCCTTCTCTGTCTATGTTTGTCAGTCTGTCCGTCCTTCTCTTTTCGTCTCTCTCTCTCTCTCTCTCTCTCTCTCTCTCTCTAGCTCTCTCTCTAGCTCTCTCTCTCCCTCCAGTTGTCTAAACGTGTAGGAAGATGGTAAGGTGACGTGATGTGGGCTCAATTTTTTTCTGCAAGCACCCGCTATCTGTCTATCTCTATGTCTCTCCCCCCTCTCTCTCTCTCTCTCTCTCTCTCTCTCTATCTCTCTCTTATTATTTTCTATCTCACTCTTTGTCTCCGTGTCTCTGTCTGTCTCTTTCTCTCTTTTATTTTCTCTGTCTGTTATTTTCCCTCTATTTCTCTCACTATCTCTCTCTCTCTCTCTCTCTCTCTCTCTCTCTCTCTCTCTCTGTGTAAATACTAATAAAAATATATATCTACGCGTTTTTGTAGTACAATTTACCAACAGCTGTACCTCAATAGGTTAGCAGTCATGGCTAAAGAGCTGAGGGTGCTCTAAATACTTGCAATGGCAATTAATAATGAATGGGTGTGCAATTAAAGAATCGAACTTCGATGTAGAAAGGACTCATCTTAGAGATAGCAGGTTTGTATCTCAAAGACTCAAACTCACTTGACCTACATTGACGATAATTATCATCACCGTTATATAATCCATGTTTTCTTCTGTAGATAATAATTATTTTCTTCTCCTCCCTCTTCTTCTCTTCCTCGTTCCAATTGATCCCCACGATAGTCACAGATTGTGAACTTGCTTTGAGTAATAATTGTTTATAATTATGGTAGAGTGGGTTGGGTAGTGTTACTCTACCAATATGAAACCGTTAAGAAATTAGAAACGATCGAATACAAGACCAGCATTTAGAGAAATTACAGTGGTGAAAAGAACTTGGTAGAAATTAATAGACTTTATTATCGATACCAACGACTATTTTTTTTGACAATATACATTTTTCCTATGACAAAGTTTAAAATAATTATTACGAGCATAGAAAAATCTGGTTAAGGCGAAACTTTTCTACTAATTTTTTTTCATCCCAAGTTTATATTAACAGTTACTGTACATTTTAAAAATGGAATTTTTTTTTCTGAGAATAATGTATATAAAGCCCTAGTTTGATTTAATCGAGTAAATACAAAGCGGGTTCTACTCTAAATGTACAAACATATTTGATAAAATCTATTTTGTCACCAATTTCTATATAGGCCTATAATCCTTTCAAAACACTAAGGCGGGTCCGTTTATTTTGTCAGCATTTAATACGCCTATACATGATTGAACAGCTTTTGTGTGAGAAATTCAGAGGGTGAGATTTGTAATCAAGGAGTTTGACTGCCCACTTCACCCAATTCAAATTTATCACCTTAATCAATAAGATTCAAAGAGGTGAAAATTACACTACAACAAGTGGATTCCTAGAAAGATAACAAAGGGAGGCGGATTTTAAACAAAGTAGGAGCTTTAATCAGCAAGTCTAAATCTAGATCAATGCTGTGTATTACAATGGATAAGTATGATAAGTATATTACCATCCTTACCAAGATAATGATGGTCCATCCCTATCAAGATAACGACAGTCCATAGTCCATACACCAATCTGTGTATGTAAAAATATCCGTCAGGGGCCAAAGGTGGTTGTAGCTGTATTATTTATCATTATTATCATTATTATCAGTCCTCATCTTTGATCATGTTAGCGATGCGGACGTGTTGCTTATCGCACGTAAGAGGATCTGTAAAAACATGGACCATAGCGAAAAGTAAAAGTATGAATCGACGTCCTAGTATCCTGCATGGCGCAATCCTGGATCTATGGGGCGATTAAAAGACCAGGAGCCGTATTCATGAGCGACCGTAAACTAAGCCTTCAAAAAAAAAAAAAACCCAACAAAACTGGCGTAAATAGTACACAAACTACATTTTTACGTAGACTAAGTCGGTATTAATCGCAATTTTTTGGCGTCGTCTAGCTACATCTAAAGGAATGAGGCAAAGTTTTAACATTTAGACGCCATTTTCCATTAACTCAAATATTATTGATTTCTTTATTCATATGAATGACTGCGTATGTTCTTTCCTTTGAAATACAAATACATATACATTTGTAGATCATTTAGAAATGCGTGAATGCATCATTCTTCTTCCGGTGTCATCTCGGGTGAGGTTGGCTTGAAATAGTCCTCCATGCACTCCTGTCTCTTGCGTTTTCGCTGCATTCTTTCTTTTGCTGTAAGACAGGTCCATTCCTTAATGTCATCTATCCATGCTCTTGCTGGCCTGCCTCTTGCTCGTTTGCCATCCACCATTCCCTCCAGTATTACCTTCTGTATTGTCTGGTGCCGCCTCACATGTCCAAAATACTTCAGTTTTCTTGTTTTTATTGTCTTTAATAAAGACGGCTGGATGCCCAGAGTGGTACACACGTCTTTGTTGGTTTTCTTTTCTGTCCAGCTAATTTTTCCTAGACGGCGAAAGGTCCACATCTCAAAGGAGTTGATTTTCTTTTCGATTTCTTTAGAAAGAGTCCATGTCTCGGACCCGTATAACAGAGCAGAGTGTACATAGCATTTCAGTACTCTAAGTCTAGTGGATAATTGGGTTTGTTGTGATGTTAATATTTGCCTCAGTTGGCCAAACCTTGTTTTTGCAATGGCTATTCTAGTATATACTCGTATTTCTTCTTTATTTTTAGCATCTGAATTAATGCGTTGTCCAAGGTATTTGTATGAAGACACCTCCTCTAGGGTCTGGTTGTTTATTTTTACGATGGCACTTTTATCTTGTTTTTTGGACATAACCATGACTTTTGTCTTCTGTAGATTCATGTCTAATCCAACTTGGCCACTATTTGTTTTTACAGCGTTTGCTAATGACTGCAGGTCCTTGATGCTTTCTGTAAGTTGCACAGTGTCGTCAGCATACCTCAGATTATTTATGTTCCTACCACCAATCTTAATGCCCGGCATGTTGTCCGTTTTTCTAAATATGAATTCTGTATAAATATTAAACAGGTAGGGTGATAGGACGCAGCCTTGTCTGACTCCTCTTTTGATGGGAGTGTAATCTGACAGTTCTCCTTGGATTCTAATAGCTGCCTTCTGGTGCCAGTAAAGATTTGCTATTAGTTGGATGGTTTTTCCGTCTATGCCAACTTTTTCTAGACAATTAATAATTTCATCTAAATACTAGTCCGTAATTTATAAGCGCATGTACATAATTTTATGGATAACGTGATTTTCTAAGAGGTGAAAATTACACTACAACAAGTGGATTCCTAGAAAGATAACAAAGGGAGGCGGATTTTAAACAAAGTAGGAGCTTTAATCAGCAAGTCTAAATCTAGATCAATGCTGTGTTATTACAATGGATAAGTATGATAAGTATATTACCATCCTTACCAAGATTAATGATGTCCATCCAATCAAGATAACGACAGTCCATAGTCCATTCACCAATCTGTGTATGTAAAACTGTCCGTCACGCGTCAGGGGCCAAAGGTGGTGTGTGTGTGTATTATTTATCATTATTATCATAGGTATCAATCCTCATCTTTGATCATGCTTGCGGTGCGGACGTGTTACTTATTGCACGTAAGAAGATCTGTGAAAACATGGACCATAGCGAAAAGTAAGAGAGTCTGAATTGGCGTCCTAGTACCCTGCATGGCACAGTGCTAGATCTATGGAGCGATTGAAAGACCAGGAGCCGTATTCATAAACGGCCGTAAATTAAGCCTTCCAAAAAAAACAAAAAAACTGACGTAAATAGTACACAAATTACATTTTTACGTAGACTAAGTCGGTATTAATCGCAATTTTTTGGCGTCGTCTAGCTACATCTAAAGGAATGAGGCAAAGTTTTAACATTTAGACGCCATTTTCCATTAACTCAAATATATTATTGATTTCTTTATTCATATGAATGACTGCGTATGTTCTTTCCTTTGCGTACCTGTTCCTGGCCTAAAGCCAAACTGAGAGTCACCATTAGATGTGCTGAAATAGTAAATTTAAGCTATAAAACCACTAAATACAGAGGTATTTACAATATTGTTTTTAAAGGCTAAATATATACTTGCCACCAGATTTTAACCCTTAATCTTGCCTCGGAGCAGGTACAAACCTACATCAAAACTTAGTACACATGTACTAGGAAATTCCCATGAAAAATCTGTTAACTAAACTTAAATGTCAGACGTAAGTTACGTCCAGCTTTTAGGCCTACGCCTTCTTGAAAACGATTCCATAAAGGGCGTGGGTATGTCATAGCTTATCGTCGTTTTAATCGTAAAGCCTTTAATATTAACCCACATATTTCTCTAAGAGTTCGGTGCGTACAGTCACCCCGCTTGATAAACTTATGAAAGGTATGCTGAGCGTTCACAAGACTCGGTGTAAATCAGTGCAAATTGTGTGTGATAACATGATAGTTCGCACCGATCCACATGATCTACTTTGTTCCATAGAAATTTTTGATTGAGACATTGAGGTAAATCAAACGGTCACGTATGTTATTCTTCCCAAACTTAAAAGTTTTTAAGTCGGGTACTGTGCCAATGTACGGCATATCTCATTTCTTGAATAGTAAATATTTGCAGTGTTACAGAATTGAGATTAGCCGCTTTGCCACCTAATAAAAATAACGATCAGCAGTCTATAAAATTATTCACTTCTTCCCCCCCCCCCCCCCCCAACCCCGTTCTTTTTTCCTTCGAACACCCTCCTTTTCTATTTTTTTCTCTATTTAGTCATGCATTTCAATGAGTTAACTCGTTTCCTGGTTTAAGCCATGTCCAGATTGTAATATTTTTTAAATCATTCAATAAAAAATGTTGTTCACAATGTAGAATGGGCAACACTATGGAATTTCCCTACCCTGCTTTTTTTTTTTATCACTACCCATTTCTAATGCTCTGAATTTCTTCGAATTGTTTAATTCATCTTCATATTACTATTAAGTTCACATCTAAATCTACCATTGGGTTTTCTTTCCACACATAATTATTGTAAGCAAAAACATAAATAAAACTCGATGTGAAATGAGTAACCTGCACAATGTATTAAAATAGAATGATGAGAACTAAAATCAGGTGACCACCACTTGACCCAGTTAAGTGGCCATTGTTTTAAAACGTATAACAATAAAGTCATTGCAGTAATAGGCCCGTTGGCAAATATGAAGACGGTGTTTAAGGAATTGGACACGCGTCCAATTATAGCTCAGCCTTGGACTAACGCGACCAATGAGCTTTTCTAAATTTTTTTACTTAGGGGCCTGAATACGTCATTCGTTTTAGACGCGTGTATCACACAACCTGTAATGAAAACGTCATCCATGTTGGCCTAGATGTGTCAGTGTGTAATCCCGTATGTATACCTTGACAAAATGTGAAGTGTTTGAGTTTTGGATTTGTGCTTAGCATCAAACATCATCACTATAAAGGCTGCATTAGAGACGGGTCCCAAGTATAGCGTCTAACACTTTTATGCGCTACCACACAGATGAGTGCGGGGATACAATAACTCATGTACCATCCGGTCTCATTATACTGACGCTGACCCAACCAGTAGATGATAAAACCAAAACAAAGAGTTTCTTGAACGAAAGGAACGTTTGAACGGACTACATGTACCAACGCTTTACAAGTTGCGGGAGTTAAGAAAGGCCTGATTACGATGTACGCTCTAACTGGGGACTTCACCAATCACTTTACATCGACTTCGACCGATTAGTAATGAAAATAAGATATACGAGCAGGGATAAACCACATCCTACCCATGGCCCACAGTACCTTCTGGGTAACCATATAATATGCATAGATAATTACGGACGTAGGGTCCTACGGACTCTTTAATGCCAGATGGTTTTCATTCAAAGCCAGCTGGGCTAAGCACCTCCCTACCACCAGTAAGGGCTAGCATGTAGTAGGGTACTCTAAATAGTACAATGACTGATTGTATACCTCTCAAGTAGACAAGATGGCTAACTTCTCACTCCAAACGATTATGTGGTGCCGACAAAAGTTTTGTAGTGATGAAGATCTCGGCTGGACGTCATTTAAATAAAGCATGCAGTCAGGCAATAGAGTAAGCAAGGGTCTTTGAGTGTTCTTTCACATCACTCAAATAGTGACCAGTGGTGTTTGATTGAATATTGTAGTGTAAAATAGTATTAGGAGAGTGGTTTTAGAAAGAGCAATGTAACATCGTATGGGTGCAAGCTCCATTTTGGCTTATAAAGAAAAAGAAAATAATGACAGCAGTGGAGTGATTCATAAAAAACGGTCCGGCGTTTTAAGAATATAAAGCGAACACACTTAAAATTATATGCTATAACTTAAGATAGCACTAAAGAATGGCGTTTCTACCTATTGCACAATAAATGGGTGTTTCAAGGAAGTAGAATAAATGGGATGAAATCTCATTCAATAATCTCCAACATGTACAGTAAACAAAGAGGCTAGTTTCGTTTTAATGCAGAGCACAATGAAATAAAACAATTATGTTGATTCTTGTTACATTTATTCTCTTCTTCAGCTGATATTTAATTTGTATAGTTTGCGTGACCATAATTAATGTTTGGTATTGAGGCTCCAAAAGAAAAGACATTCACTAAAAACAGAAAAATTTAAAAAATATATACTGCGCTTGAAAAAAGTGAAGTTGGTTTTGTTTAGTTTTGAAAATTTTATAAAATTTTCAAAATTGTGTTTTTAGATGTTTACAATATTATCGACACTTTAAGTATTTTGCGAATACAATAATCATAATACCATTTTATGCAATATTTTGCTTCATTTAGCTACTGTATAAAGTCTCGAAACCATAGTTATTGTTAACCTTTTGACATTACAAACTGACATGCTCTAGATCTAGTTATTTTATCATGTTTAAAAAGAGCAACCAGTAAGACCAATTATCAGAAGACAAAGAAACCTGCGGTCACCCAGTGGATTTCCATGCCAGTTATGTAATAACTATTGACGTCAAAGACCCAAAGGAAATGATTGAAGTTCAAACAAAGTTCCAAAGAAATCATAATTAAAGCAATGCCCTACTTTATTTATCGTGCAAATTTTCCAGAATCACCCCAAATATAGGTTAATTGATTACACAACTGTTCGATTAAGGAAAAGTGATTTACTACTAGACCAAAATGACACCAATAATAATTATTGTTATCACGCGTCCTACATTTCTTTTAACCTTAAGCCACGTGAAAGATGCGTGGGTCGTTACGCAGTATGTTTGGTGTACCTTTTACTTATGCCCTTTTCTATGGACTGCATAATAATATGATGTTGTGGGTGTGTGAGTGTCCATGTGGGTAGAGGGGAGATGGGTCAAATGGAATACTGTTCGTTTGAAGAATGGAAAGTTCGAGGGTCGAATGTCACACGATTGGTCAAAAATGTAGGTGTCCTAATTCGTCCAATACTGGTTGGGTCGGTGATCGAATAAGACAGAACGTCCAGAAACCAGGTTTCTCCGCCCTGCCTTTTGCGGTGCGGCACTTAAAATTCCCGGCTGTTAGTCTTGAGGCCCGTACACAGATTGAACTATTATAGTGCTTACGTTAAAAAAAAAAGCAACAAAACAAGCTTCATAATATTATATTCAAGGTATCGGCACTAAAATCAAAAAGGCTTATTGGCATATGAGTCCGAATTGAGTCTTGAAGATTTGATTTAATCGGAGCTACTATTGTGTATCATTCAAACCTAAATGATGCCAATCAGCAATCTTCAAAACGCTGAAACAAACAAGGCTTACGACGAGTTGACATTGTACTTACGTCCCCTAGTCTGTTTACTACTAATCAAGTCTTTGGTGTTCGACATTTTAGGCAAACATCTTTTTTTTTCTAGATTAAACATGAAATATTTTTATTTTATTTCACTAGCAAGGTTTGGGGGGGGGGGGGGGGGCCGCAAACATTGACATAGGTGAAATTGTCAGACACTAGTATTTGGATCCGACAACTTTTTCTCCTTTGTGCTTATATTAGGCGTTAAAAATCCAAACCTTTCACTCCCAAATCCCTCAAGTCTTCCTCATAAAGTTATTGCATGAACCACCAATCCTCATATAAAGATATTGTATCCCATCCTAACGGGAAATCCTGTCATCGTAGCGTTCCTTTCTCTTAAAAGAATTTGTTGAAAATTAAACCAAAATGAAAATAATCTTGACATTTTAAACAAATAATGCAAAACAAATGACAAAAAAAAAAATTAAAAAAAACATAAAAATTCCGAATTCATGTTTCGCATTTTACTTTAATAAATTTTTCCTACATATCCTTAATGAAATGTTATGACCAACACATGCAGGAAGTCGTCCTAGATCATAACAACATTAATCTTCATTGTTGTCAATGACTAATGTGTGAAAGCAGAGGGATATCAGTAATAACAGACTTGACACAGAAAATACATGTGCTATCAAGTTTGTCTATTCATTAGGAAGACACGGATGAAGGATATGTACGAATTTCTGAAAATGCGAATTTCACACAAGCGTCAACTTTTTACCTATTTGGAACAGGACATCAGAATCAACTTTTCACAGGCTTATAAACAAAACAAAAAAACTTTGTTATTAAACCTTTTGTGCTTTTGAGAGATTGAACTTAAACAGATTTATGATTAAGAAATTAGTCTTTTTTCCCTTTATTTCGTTACAATGCTGCCAGTCTCTACAGCTAACGTTTCGCGTGATAGGCGAAATTTAAAAATATAAACGCGGGTGCTTTTTTGTTGTTGTTCAAAACCTCGAAAAGTGAATCATATTATATAAATAAGAACAGTGATTTCATTGGTCCTTAACTAGCCAATGGTCATGGATCTTCTTTCCCCACTTGAAATGGCTCGCCCAGCACTAAAGAGAGTGAGTCAGTGACTTTACTTAAGTACCAAAGTGGACTTTGATTTGAACATGTCAAAACAATAATTATTTTCTTTGAGAGTAGCTTCAACAAGTCATTGTCTATTACGGCACAGCCCATCTCCTTTTCTTGGAAATAGCGGCGTGTGCAGAAAATGGTTTCGTTGATACACAAGAAAGTAAACTTAAAATATACAAAATATGGAAAGACAGTTCCATAATGCATCTATGATAAAATTACCCATATTTAGAAGCAGTAATAGAAGAACAAAAATGTTGACAACATAATGCAATATAATAATTATGTTATAACGTGTTTGAACAATTTACGAGGCGTTCATATCGAAACAAAAAGTCTTTTGATTGAGTATTGTTATTTGCCACATGCTTTTCTCTTTCATTTCTTATTTTTGAGAAATTTAGTGAAACAAAACAAGGCTACCCTGTCAATTACAGTTGTAACAATTATGCCTTTATATGTTAAAATTAAATGTACAGTACGTTTTGTTTTGATTCTAAATTTGATCAAAGAGCCAGCACCGTTATCTTATCAAGTAGTGATAACAATAATGTCAACCTAGATGTATGTTTTTCTATCTCATTTCTAAATCTACATCTTTAATAACTAGTAATGAGTTAGGGCATTATACAACTGGGGGGACGAATATATGCCTTTGTGCTTTCCGATTCGGAAAATAGTAAAATTTCCATTTGTCGAAATACACAACCAGCACCGTTGTATTATATATAGAGAATGTAACAGTCCAATTCCATGTTACAATGTTTTAATTTTTCTGAACACAGATCTTATGAAAAGGCAAGAATTGCGCATGTATACTCCGGCTAATGTTATGAAAATGTTACAATTTTTTAGCCGTCAAGTTTTAAACGTCTTTATCTGTTTCGTTAAATTTAAATTGACCAGATCTTTCAAAAAAAGACAATAAAAATTCGATATACATTCGGAGAGAGTAATCAGAAACAAGGCATATTGTCATTATCACAGGAATACCCCTTAAACTTACATTATTAATTTAAGAAAATATTAAAATTATTTTAGCAGTTCCGGGTGCGTTTCTATGTTTCTAGGCTTAGCATCTTTGCACAGAGCGTGGGAATGTTTCAACATCACGCGCTATCCGCAGGTCGCTGTATTACATGTTACTTATTATTGGTTTTTATCAACATACTTGACATTACAATTACATACAGCCACCCACACTTAACCAATGTACATACACGCCCTCTTCTTCAAGAGACACTTCGAAATATTTACGTAGATTATTGTTATTGTCATTGGTGATAAGAAGATGGTACAGGGACGCTTTCAACATGGTACCAAAGATCTCCGCGTCTTCACTGGCCCACTTCAGGTTTGATATAGTCGTGACAGTTGGGTACGGTGATGGAGTTTAAAATACAGGATTATTACTACGTGTATTAAGTTTACTGATGCACTTTGCGATGTCGCCAGATTAACAAGTACAATCAACGTAAAGGGGTTAGGAAGCGTAACAGATCACGAGGTCTAAGGGTTGTAAGTACAACCTTGCGGTAAACTTACGATTTGTCTTAAGATACATTTATTAGAATAAGAAGGCGTGCGAAGAGTTGCAAGTAACTATAACGTTGTACTTGCGACCTTAGGTTGCTTAGTGAGCTCTAAAGAACTATGAATCCACAGATTTTTAGCTTAGGAGACTAAAGGTAAAAAGAAAAAAAAACGCTCAAAGTATACAACAAGAGAGAAAGGATGGCGTATTTGCATATAATCATAAGTTAATAACCCATAGAAACATTCGCCTATATTTGATGATCATATTTTATTCCAAAGATTTGATAATACAATCATGTTATATGTAGTATGAAGTGTCAGTTATAGCTGTTATGGGTATCGAGCTAAAGTTCCTGTTATTGCTAAAATATTTTTTTTTAAAGATGATGCCTTTATGATCTATGTATTCATATTAAGTTTTTCTTTAAATTTTTCGCAATAAGACAGTTTATTTACAGATAAGACTCACTATTTATTTCTACGGATGATAGATTTAAAACCTTCCATCCAATCAGAAAAGTTCCATTTTTTAAATAATCATCCAACTAATATGTTTGACTGCACGAAATGTAACATGCTAATGACAATATGCCCAAAATATTTGCTATTTCCTTCCTTGAAATAAGCAAAAAGTCTGACCTTGTCAACATCAATATAGTATAATAATAGATTGCCAATCTTAACTCTATATGGGCTACTTGACAGTTCTGTTTCCCAATTTGGTGCCGGTATAATTATTGCAGTACAGAATGCCAGATCATTCATCTTTGCGGTTTGGTTCTGGAAACCACTTGACTATGATTCCCAGGACTGTTGTGATTCATTCACAAGCGGGAAGTAAAGGTTTTTCTGAAAAAAATTAATGACTAGGAAGGGGAACACAATATACGTTATAGGAAAAAAAAACCGGAAGAATATTATTTTGAAGTGCGTAATGAATAGCATGTTGTTTTTACTTATACAGTCGTGTGTATTTTTAACCGTTTCAAGGAGAAGGACTTTTTGTAAAGAAACTTGTTATAAAGATCATAATTAAGTCATTATACACAAGGGCTGTCGCAGTACTGGATCCCCCAGGGGAACCTAGGAGACGTGAAACTCGGAGAGAGGGAGATAATTCTCTCCCTCCCTCTATAGAGAAACGTATACACAAGGGGTAGAATGCACAAACAAGACGTAGCTTACATCTCGTAACAATTTAAGAGTAATAAGGCTTACGGCGAGACGTAAGCTACGACATGTTTGTGCATTCTATCCAAGTGGGCGAACTGAGGGAAGTGGGAGAACTTTGGTCCTTGGTTCGAAATTCATGATTGGTCAAAATTGTGTTTTATTTGATATCCTCCCCAACTGGTTGGTTCCGTGACAGTACTATTTGACCATCTGCGAGAAGAGTCATGGTATCCCCGCACTGTCTCTGTAAATTCAGCACGTAAAATTTTGAGGCGTAGTCTTAGGGCTCATCTTAGTCTACAGTGCGATCTCAACATGATGAAACTCATGAAGTGCAAAAAGACAGTGACGTCCAGGAACTTAAAATCTATAAATGTTTCCTCTTTCAAAAAAGATCTGTCTGAAGTCTTAGCAACCAAGTGTGATTCCATCACGGCTGATATGCTAGACTTGTTGTGCACACAAACAATGAACAAACACGCTCCTGTGAAAACCAGGGTAATTTCTCACCATGACAAAGCCGCCTGGTTCTCTCTTCAACATAAACAAGCGAAACAGGAGAAGAGGAAAGCTGAGCGGAAGTGGAGAAAGTCGAAACTACAAATTGATAAAGAAATTTATTTGTATCATGTTAAAAAATCAACAAGACTCTGTAATGACGCTAAAGTCGACTTTTACAATACCAAATTTAGTAATGTAAAAAACTGTAAAGAGTTGTTTCAGACCGCAGACGAGCTTTTAGGCAAACGTGGGGCTCCCTCCCTACCCACAAATGTGAGTGAGGAGGAACTTCCCAAATTGTTTTTAACCGCTTTTGAAAATAAAGTTAAAGATATAAGGAAAAATTTAGATGTTTTGACACCCAGTGTGTTACTTCCAGTTGAACCGACTGAAACAATTGAATTAGATATTCCACACTTGTCAAAATTTGAGGAAGTTGATGAAAAAACAGTAAAAGAACTAATTTTAGGAGCACCCTCAAAGTCCTGTGAATTGGATAGTATACCAACGAACTTTGTTAAGTCGTGCGTTGACGAACTTTTACCGGCCATTACAACCATTATAAACACCTCTTTGACTACAGGGCACTTTCCGTCACTTTTCAGAAAGGCTATCGTAAAGCCTCTCCTAAAGAAACATAACTTGGATCAAAATGATTTTAAAAACTATCGCCCGGTGTCGAATTTGTCATTCCTTTCGAAGATTTTAGAAAAGGTCGTGCTGAAACAACTCTTACAACATCTTGAAATAAATAAGCTCAGAGAAATTTTTCAATCTGCCTATAGAGCTCTACATTCAACAGAAACTGCCCTTTTACGTGTTTTCAATGACATTATTGTTAGTCTTGACTCTGGTAGTGTCTGCTTGCTTAGCCTTTTAGATTTAAGTGCAGCATTTGACACAATCGACCATGAAATTCTGTTAAATCGTCTAAAAATTAGCTTTAACATTAAAGGAACTCCCCAACTGGTTGGTTCCGTGACAGTACTATTTGACCAGCTGCGAGAAGAGTCATGGTATCCCCGCACTGTCTCTGTAAATTCAGCACGTAAAATTTTGAGGCGTAGTCTTAGGGCTCATCTTAGTCTACAGTGCGATCTCAACATGATGAAACTCATGAAGGGCAAAAAGACAGTGACGTCCAGGAACTTAAAATCTATAAATGTTTCCTCTTTCAAAAAAGATCTGTCTGAAGTCTTAGCAACCAAGTGTGATTCCATCACGGCTGATATGCTAGACTTGTTGTGCACACAAACAATGAAGAAACACGCTCCTGTGAAAACCAGGGTAATTTATCACCATGACAAGGCCGCCTGGTTCTCTCTTCAACATAAACAAGCGAAACAGGAGAAGAGGAAAGATGAACGGAAGTGGAGAAAGTCCAAACTACAAATTGATAAAGAAATGTATTCATATCATGTTAAAAATCAACAAGACTCTGTAATGACGCTAAAGTCGACTTTTACAATACCAAATTTAGTAATGTAAAAAACTGTAAAGAGTTGTTTCAGACCGCAGACGAGCTTTTAGGCAAACGTGGGGCTCCCTCCCTACCCACAAATGTGAGTGAGGAGGAACTTCCCAAATTGTTTTTAACCGCTTAAATGAAGTTATTTAGGAAAAATTTAGATGTTTTGACACCCAATGTGTTACTTCCAGTTGAACCGACTGCAGCAATTGAATTAGATATTCCACACTTGTCCAAATTTGAAGAAGTTGATGAAAAAACAGTAAAAGAACTAATTTTAGGAGCACCCTCAAAGTCATGTGAATTGGATAGTATACCAACGAACTTTGTTAAGTCGTGCGTTGACGAACTTTTACCGGCCATTACAACCATTATAAACACCTCTTTGACTACAGGGCACTTTCCGTCACTTTTCAGAAAGGCTATCGTAAAGCCTCTCCTAAAGAAACATAACTTGGATCAAAATGATTTTAAAAACTATCGCCCGGTGTCGAATTTGTCATTCCTTTCGAAGATTTTAGAAAAAGTCGTGCTGAAACAACTCTTACAACATCTTGAAATAAATAAGCTCAGAGAAATTTTTCAATCTGCCTATAGAGCTCTACATTCAACAGAAACTGCCCTTTTACGTGTTTTCAATGACATTATTGTTAGTCTTGACTCTGGTAGTGTCTGCTTGCTTAGCCTTTTAGATTTAAGTGCAGCATTTGACACAATCGACCATGAAATTCTGTTAAATCGTCTACAAATTAGCTTTAACATTAAAGGAAATGCACTTGCATGGTTTGAATCTTATTTAAGATCTCGGACTCTCCGTGTAAAAGTTGGAACTTCTTATTCTGAGGAGGTTATTTTACCATTCGGTGTTCCACAGGGTTCCGTTTTAGGTCCTATTCTTTTTACAATTTATCTATATGCGGACGATACACAGATATACAAAAGTTTAAATATAAAACATCTTAACTTGTTATTCAGGACGACAGAAAGCTGTATATCTGACCTTAAAGCATGGATGACACAAAATAAGCTCCAACTCAATGAGTCAAAGACTGAAGTTGTTTTGTTTGGAAAGCCATCTGACCTTAAGAAGACTGACAAAAAGGTTTTGGAAATAAATTCAAGTTTTGTTGTACCATCTCAAAAGGCAAAGAATCTAGGCATTATTTTTGATCAAAGTCTAACTATGAGTGATCAAGTCAGTTCATTGTGTAAAACTTTATATTTTGAGATAAGTCGTATCAGTCTTATAAGAAGATACCTGACCTTTGATGTCACTGTAAAATTAATGGTGTCTCTGGTTCTATCCAAACTGGATTATGGCAATGCACTACTCTCTGGTCTATCGGTGGACCAACTAAATAAACTTCAAAAAGTTCAAAATCACGCGGCCAAGGTAATTTACAAGAAAAAGAAAAATGAGCATGTAAAGCCCCTATTAAAATCATTACATTGGTTGCCCGTGAAGGAAAGAATTGAATACAAGATAGCTATAACCGTTTTTAAATGCTTAAACAATTTGGCCCCACAATATTTACAAGAACTTTTGCACCTTAATCTGAGCAAGGCATCTCGCTCTCTAAGATCTACAAATGACAAAACTTTACTCTTTACGCCTAAAACTAATTTAAAATCATTTGGCGACCGGTCATTTCAGTTTCAGGGACCACATGTTTGGAATTCTCTTCCACGAGAGATTAGGGAGAGTGCAAGCCTCGAGACCTTTAAAAAAGATCTGAAGAGTCATCTTTTCAAACGTGTTTTCAGTTCTTAAGTTCCTATTTTACTTGTTTTTACCTGTCGGTCTTTTACGTAGATTGTATAATTCAATTCCATTTACACTAGTTATTAAATCTTGCATCTGTCTGTGCATAATTAGTATCGGTTTTAAATGGTAGCGCTTTTGTTTACCTGTGACTCTCGTGACAGAGATAAGGTTTCAATTTTAATTCATTAATTTTTGTTCACTTATGGTTGCATACTATTACGCAGCTTTACAGTGTTGCATTTTATATCATTTTTATTATATTCTTTCTGATAATGAGTATATGCTGCATACTATTTACGTCTACATTTCTTCTATTTACGTCTACATTTCTTCTTATTGTTTGGCTAAGATTTAACTTTTAATATTTAATTTTTAATTGCATGCTGATTGATATGATGTATGCGTATTTAGTGTATCCACTGTAAAGCGCTTTGAGATTTTTTTTAAATATTCTGAAAATGGAAAGCGCTAAATAAATGTAATTTATTATTATTATTATTGTTTTGACGTAATACACAAATCAACAAATTTAAACTCGAAAGTATTATACACAACTGTAAACAAATTGTGTAGAGATGCCAACCAAAAAAGAGCACTACATAAACCAAAAAGACTAAGTAAATGCCTGCAGAGACAGTCGACACGTTGGCAGCTCTTTGTTTTGTTTGTTCGTTTTTGACGTTGTTAAAACATCCCCGCAAAAAAAAAAAATATTTTTTTTTCTGAAAAGACTTAATATGAGAATGGTATATTATTACACACAGTATAATTATTATTCCTTCGAGCTGCCCACCAATCAGCCACAAAGAGAACCATATAAGCAAACAAAAAAGGTTAAGAAAACACTTGAAAAGACCCTCTTTTGGGGTAACATTGGTAGTCCTTTTTGTGTTGTTTGTTTTGCTTTTATGTTTACGTCATTCAAGCATCCTGGGACAAAGATCCGTCTACAAAGGGTGAAGATCCACTTCCCTGACGGACCTTATGACGCAATACCTTCTTCGGCCACGGGCTATTTTCGTCCACTTGAGCTAAACGCTGTCAATGGTCTGAGAAAGTGCGAAAGTGACGCAGCCTTGTCCTTTGTTCTCGTGCCGGACTGCAGGCTTTGTCCTGGTGTCCTGGTGTCCTGGTGGGGGGGGGGGGTAACAATCACACTAGACTTGAAAACAAGTATACAACCCCCTCCTCGCCCCCTACCCCCCAAGCAAGATCTTCCTTTCTAACTCATTGGTGATCGACCTGTCTGTTGTGACCCTTCCACGATGACATTGATGCTTGCCTACGTCATTTTCCAAGGACGCGAAGAACTCTCCATTCACAAGATGAGAAGAAAAAAAAAACTGACCTTTAAATTTAAATTGTACATGTACATGTACTGTCTGTCCCTCGCCATATAGGATCCCCCAGGGGAACCTAGGAGACGTTAAACCAGGAGACAGGGAGATAATTCTCTCCCTCCCTCTATAGAGATTGTATTGTCTGTTAGTGTTACTGTGTTCAGAGTCCAACCTCAGATTAATTGTCGATTCTCTGCAGAACCTGGGTATCCTGAATGAAAACAAAAGAGATAGGGGTGAATTGTTACAGGTATAACCAACAATGACTAAAATACAGTTCTTTGTCATGTCAAACAAGTGTCCACTTTTGATCTCATAAACGTCTATAATTATGGTCAGTGCAGACATAGAAATGAGAGACGGGCACAAAACTACCCATAAACCATTTCATTGGTTTGCGGAGCCTGTGTTGGTTTTACATTATATATAACATGCTTTGCGATTTACGGGATAATAATAGGTGACATTATTATATCCCTTAGACTGGGTTTTCTGATCGCTCATTGGCTCTGTAAGTATTAAGATAGAGCATAGAGTTCTATTAATAGCACTATTTCTATTAATAGATATTTGTGGAAAAGAGCTATGTGTCGATGTAGGTCCATATCACCAAACATACATGTATTATTATCGTCTCTGATTTTTTTGACATAGGCTTCACTATCAAGGCCTTTATTGTTTGTAGACAGTCGGAGTAGACCCTGGTACTAGTGGTCATAGATATATAAATAGCACAAATAGTGCTATTTATAGATCTATGCTAGTGGTAGATCTACAACCACTCAGATGCTATCGCTACGGCAGGTGGCAGGTTATGCAATAGGTATCTTCTTTGTCATGACTGTGATGGGAGGTAAGGTGACAGCTACGGGCAGGAGGGTTTAGGTACAGGGAGATGAGAGAAGGACAAACGTCTAACGAGAGGTGGGAGAAAGGAGGAGCTGGGTTGTCACGTGAAAGAGAAACAAAGAGAGTGGAGTAAGATAGTCGTTACATAATGCTTGTAGTAACAGGTGTAAAAATAATACTTATTTATGTAGTAAATGGTAGCAGTAGCAGTTGTAGTACAGGAAGTAGTAGTAGTAGTAGTAGTAGTAGTAGTAGTAGTAGTAGTAGTAGTAGTAGTAGTAGTAGTAGTAGTAGTAGTAGTAGTAGTAGTAGTAGTAGCAGTAGTAGTAGTAGTAGCAGTAGCAGTAGTAGTAGTAGTA
>RQTK01001231.1:80436-95619 GCA_003991915.1 Elysia chlorotica
TAATAGTAGTAGTTGTAGTAGTAGTAGTAGTAGTAGTAGTAGTAGTAGTAGTAGTAGTAGTAGTAGTAGTAGTAGTAGTAGTAGTAGCAGTAGTAGTAGTAATGGTAGTAGTAGTAGTAGTAATAGAACTAGTAGCAGTAATAGCAGTGGTAGTAATGATAGTAGTAGTAGTAAATTAAATTGCAAAGTTTAGCAATAAATAATTAACATGTTAACAACCTAGATATGATTAAAGAAATAAGACGTTTTAATAAATTTGAACATTTTAATTTGACAAAAGATTTGCAAAGGGTGTTAATAGGAATAATACCTGATATTCTTAGAGTCTTCAACTAAACGGGCAATTCTCTCTCTCTCTCTCTCTCTCTCTCTCTCTCTCTCACACACACACACACACACACTCTCTGTCTCTCTCACTCCCATTTAATCACCAAATAAAGTAAGAAAAGGGAAATTTGCAACCGGTCTCTCTTCCCACACTCATCCATTGAGAGACAAACGTTGTCTCGCAATTTCCTGTTTGACCTTCTGTTAGCCTTTTGAACCAGCAATGACCTCAAGAGAGAGAGAGAGAGAGAGAGAGAGAGAGAGAGAGATATGGAGGCGGGGAAAGATAGTCGGGGAAAAAATTTCTAAAAAGAAATTAGGGAGAAGAGAGAGGAAAAGAGAGAGATAATGAAAAAAAAAGACAGAAACATACGTGCAGACATACATAATATATACACTGAGATAGTGCGAACCGTCATACAACGAGATGAACTCTAGTTAGACACTAAATAAAAACAAAATCAGATGAGATAAAGTGCAAATTCAAATTACAGAATAATCAGATCTAGAGCCATTATTGTCTGGACCGGTTGCGTAGAAACCGTCTTACAAAGATAAAAACGATAAAACGAACCTAGACTTTAGAGGCTTTTGTTGTCTGCGACAGTAGACTTGCCTCTGATTTCCAAAATCGCCCAAGTCCCAATGGCCTGGCCAAGCCAAGCCAGCCAGGGAGGGCGTTACACTATGACGTCACTGACTGTGTAAGCGGATGTAAAAAAAAAGTAGTTCCGGTTTTCTGAGGCCACCACAACGTAAACGAAACATGGAGCTGAGGGCTAGCGTGGGCTAGCTAGCCTGAATTCAACAACCTGGAGGCCCGCCAAATCTTTCCCTCCCAAATGCGAACATAATGTTATTATTCAGTGCCCTCCATTCTCCCCCTCCCCATGTTTCGACCCACTACCCCCTTTTTCGCCCTCATCCCCACACCCATCATTTCCTCTCCCTCCTCCCTTCAAATCCAAACGCTCCAAGGCCTACCCCTGCCTTTTAGTTTTACTTAGTCATGGAAGCTTACTATTAACTGGCCCATGTCCTTCTTGGACATGAGTTGAACGTTACGAAAGCCGAAAATAAGAGCTGTGGCTAACCTTGGGCAAAACAATAACAAAACATTACAGTAGTAGAAAACTATTTTAAGCTTATTGCCTTTTTTCGGAGTTTGCCATAATACTATTTTAAAGCGTACTTGCAAAGTCAATATACTATAATAACAGTGTCGTCTTCAGCTTTATAAATTATTTTATTAGGCGCTACAGACATGTTTAATTATAACAAAGAAACATATTTTACAACGCACATTCACTCTATTTTTACACCCTTAACTTAGACTAATTTTACAAGTAAAACATAGAGAAAAAAGTGTAAACACACATATAGATTAGTTTATAGAATTTTCTAAAGATTATACTATTAGATAGAAACAATTTTTTTATACATATTCTAATAACATGTATTATTACAATATAAAATTTGTGATTAAACAAAACAGTATTAACAGCAACGAAACATTATCACTAGCAAAAGAAATAAGTAAAGAAAGATACCACATTAGCGTATCTTTCATGACTGTACATTATTGTATTATATAATCGCAACAAGTTGTTGCACAAGCGATTGTTATTCATCGTGTTATTAGTTGGTAAACAATTCTTTTAAATTTATGTTTGAGTTTGGAATTTTAAAAATTCCTTCAAAGACCACCTGTTATAAAAGAACTGCCGAATGAAAGATACAAGGCCGTATGAACATTCTTTTAACCAAGTTTTTTAACTGTTGATAAAGATATTCAAAACATACATACACACGACAAAGGTTTTATAATAAACAGAGATAGCGTTCAGGAATTTGAAGTTCAAGTTCAAAGGTTCTAAGATCAAGGCATGACCTTGCCTGAATATTACAATTATTAGTCATTTCTTTAACGTCTATTTTTAGATCTAGGGCCAAGCGACGCACATTTCATTTTGGCCTCGATCCCGAAGTCACGATAGGCACGCTCGTTTACCTGCGCAGATTTGGCTGCGCACTGGCCCTTGTGTTTGTAAACAAGGACGCGTGGCTGTAGGTTAGGGCCAAATTCCGCGCGCCAAGGTAGGGGCAAAGTTGAGGAATGACTAACAGAAACTCATTCTACTGAGTAAAAGATCTACATCTAGTTGTTGATTCATTTAGGTTAATGCGTTTTACCAAATTATTCTACACGATCTAGAATCGCATGATCAAGAAGCAAAAAGTGGGATTGAAAACAATCATGAAAAGTTACAATCTTGTTTGTAAATATTTAGTATGGTAAAAAGCATGGAAAAGGAAACTTCAACAATATATTGATTAAACTGTTCTTTACGTAGTTACCTGCCTTTGGGAAAGAAGAAATTGGACGCATGCCTCTACAACGTATTACAAATGAATCGGTATAATAGCAATACATGCACAATATTAAACGTATGATGATTATGACAAGCACGATGGTGTGTGATTAGGTAAAACTGATTTATGCAGCTGGTTTTGCGTCATTCGTTTTCCTTGTAAGACGTAGCGGATTGAAACGTTCCTTCGGATCAGGGATGGGGTTGGTTTGGCTTGGTCTGACTGACTAGTGACAAGTACTGTATTCAAATTGAATAGAGAGATTTATCATTGGTGCCTCAGTACTCCATTGACTGGTAGTTGTTGAAATCCTAATGTTCTACAAGGATGATGCTAGACCAACGCTTTAAACAGCAATGGACATGGAAAGAAATAGACAAAAATTTTAAAATTAGCAGAAAAAGTTGTAAACACATGTAGTCAAAACAACAACAACAACAACAACAACAACAACAACAACAACAACAACAACAACAACAACAACAACAACAGCAACAACAACAACAAAAAATGAGGGAAGATGTGGGCAATCAGTTAAAGACCAAAAGATGTACATTATGATTTAAGGTAATTTAGGAACACATTTACAATTGTCACACAGTAGAACAAAATCTGCGCTTGTCATTAGTCTTATCAAAGTAAATTTAATGTCAGTCATAGTTTGAATATTGAAGTTACTTGGATATGAATATCGGTCAAATAAAGTAAACCCCTCTCCTCTTAGCCTTTCTTCTCTCTGTGTATAACGTCTCCTAAGTTTCACAATGGGGATTCTTAACGGTGGGTCATAATGAACCCCAGAGTAGAGAACTCCTACTTAGCTGATCAAACCATATTGAAATCGACTGAACACACACAAATCAGTTGGGTAGAAACGCAGCTAGAGCGGGAATTAAACAACTATTCTTTCAATTAGAAGATAAGCGCCTTACCCTTGAACCGTCGTGTCCACAGGTGCCTTGGCGATACATTGTACATGCACTCAATAAGTCAATGGCAAACTATACATCATATGGATAAAGGGATAATATTGTGAAGGGTCTAAGGCAGACAGCTCATACTTAATAATTATTATGTATTACTAGTTATTACCGAAGATCCGCTACACTAATAAAAAAAAGATATTAGGGTAATTACAGGTTAGACGGTGATTCACCTCCTAAGCTTCATAAAGACACTTAGAAAGCGTTAAATCTAAAGAAGATAGAATACTTATCCATCCCAACAGCTTGAAGAAGATCCGACTGACTTCCGGGTCTACTTAATTGCTTTGCAATATTACATGATCGCCCATAACCTTGCGGATTCGGCTGTTATGTTGATATTATTGCTCTGCGTGTGTTAGGACGGTTGACGCCTCGTTTTAATTGAGGCTTAGCCCCTGTGAAGGCCAAACCCAAAACAAGCTTCACTTCCGCAACGAACGCGGGAAACTATGAAACATTAACAACATAGTAACATAGTAACCACTTGGTCCCGACACTCCAAACCCGGGTGTTAGAAACACTCAAGCATCTAATTTGCGGAAATTCGCGAAATATTACTGACACCACCAAAGAGATTCCCCTATAAATAACCTAGAGACTCCCCGCCTTCAATGTGGGCTATCGGGAGAGCGGCCCCATTTGAACGCCAGAGCAGCCGCCATGATACAGGCAAGGCAGGTTTGACCTAGATCTAGACCGATGCCTGAGACACAGTAAACTGTAGGCTTTCCTGATACATGTACAGTGCAGTGTTTGTGACGAGTAAGATCTATGTACACTGGCAATGTTTCTTATTAGGAGAATGAATTGAAACAACAATTATTATTATTATTATTATTATTATTATTATTATTAACTGTATTTCTGTGGGGTAACAGGAAACATAAAATTGTAAATAAATTAGTTTTAGGCTATGTTGTTAAAATCGATCATTCTTGGGAACGTAGGATATGGTACAATAGGATGGGGGGGGGGGGCATGAGTTATAAGAAGTAGGTTGACGCGAAAATGGCTTAAGTGGCAGAGCGTTTGACCTCTAGTTTGATGGTTACCGTTTCAGTCTTACTATAAAATCAAGGGCAATTTAATTGTTCGGATTTCGTTCCCTATTGGCTGTGTCGGGGTTAGTACATGTTTTGTATTGCCGCTGTATTTCTGTGGGGTAACAGGAAACATAAAATTGTAAATAAATTAGTTTTAGGCTATGTTGTTAAAATCGATCATTCTTGGGAACGTAGGATATGGTACAATAGGATGCTTCTCGGGTTAGTTTTATTATTAGTAGACTAGGTTTTCCATTGAATCCTATTCGGAGACTATGAATATATTAAAGAAACATGTACCTTGGAGCTTGTAGTAGTAGTAATTGAGATAGGACAGAATAACGCTCAGTGAGTAACTTTTGCTCGGCCTGCAATCCTACTAGACTTCAGTTCAGTTCAGTTGGTTTAATGTCCAACAACAGCAGTATATAGGCTATATTGTAGACGCGCCCCAAGACTGACGTCTGACAGTTTATGTAGTGCCACGCACGAAGCATGGCGGGGATACCATGACTCCTGTCTCAGCTGGTCACAGACTGACACCGACCGAACCAGTAGGGGCGGCATGGCCAGGGCTCGAACCACGGACCTTTTGCGTCGGAAGCTGGTGTTCTACTCCAGGACTACCGCGCTCCCAGCTTTTGCATGCTGGTATAGAACACTATCTACATGACTCATTACATGCTTTGTGATCTCCACAACGATTACAGATGACATAATCACGCCGTAAGTCTAGGATAGAGCTGTGATTGGACGCCGGAGCAGATTTCCCTACCTATCGTCTCCTTTTTAGCTATCGGTTCTGTAATGTAAAAATATTTTTGTTGTCCTAGTATTCAGACACCCAATCTTTGCGATTACACATTAATTTTTACGTCATATGGCTAGTCACACTCAAGCATCTAATTTGTTTTCGCGCCGAAATCCAATGGACGTCCCGCCAGTGGTCAGTCAGTGAGTTAGTTGAGGCTTTGCGATCTCCACAGTGATAACGGTTGACTTATTAAAGCCAATTCGGCATGAAGTTTTTTTTTTTCTGTAATGTTTGTTTTTTTATTGCTCATTGGCTCCACAAGCCAAGGATAGAGGTACGATTTGACGCCGGCCCAGATTACCTTAATAACGTAATATCGTCTCGGTTTTGCTCTGGGTAGACATCGCGATACATCTTTTGATGGGCAACGCCCAGTCATCTCCTAATCTCCCGCCAAGAGCCATCAGAACAACAACCAGGATGTAACCCAGGGTAAAGGAGACCTCCTCAATCATGCCAATGGCACCTCCCGCGGGGGATTTCTTTGTAGGGTAAGATGCTCTCTGCCAAATTAAAGACCTCTGGGTGCCTAAATAGAATCCCTTACGGCAACGGACAACAGAGACTAGCGTCTAACAATTTTCCGTGTGGACACATTCGAGAAAGTCTTGTGATACATGTTCCAGGACTTCTGTCTCAGCCTGACAGATTATACTGAAAACAGCCGATTTCAAGCAGTAGATTAGGTGGCGGAATCCGACAAAAATATTTAAATACATGTACATTTGGTCGAACGCGGGATTAAACCAGTTGCCTCCCCGTTGGAAGCCAAATACTCTTCTATCTGTGCCATGCGAGGTCTTCTCATCTCGCGGTGGCCCTGGGGTAGAACATCGGCTTCCTACGCAAAGGTTCCGATTTCGCCTCTACTGGTTGTGTCGGTGTCAGTTTAATGGAACTGGCTGAGACAGGAATCATGGTATCCCCCCCCCCGTCTCGTGTACGGCAGCACATAACATTCTCAGACACCAGTCTTGGGACCCGTCCACACTATAGCATAGCATACATTGTGTTGATTGTTGATGTCGAACGTTAAACAGCTCAACTCAAATCATCTCCCGAACACGGGATTGAACCGGCTACCTTTTGTTTGGAAGCCAAATACTCTGCCATCTGCGCCATGCCAGATCCTCCCATCTCCCGCCAATATGTAGTACTAGTACTAGTAGATACCAGGAAGTAACAAGTAACCACGGGAAATGCGGATCTCATCAATGGTTAAATCATCTCCCACAAGGTCATGGTTAAATCTGTGAAAATTGTAAGCAACGGTCCAATGGCAAAACAGTGAATTCTCTATAGAGGGAGGGAGAGAATTCTCTCCCTCTCTCCGGGTTTAACGTCTCCTAGGTTCCCCTGGGGGGTCCTATACGGCAATATGGCAAAACAGCCCAGGCAATTGTCGATATAACAGTTAAGACTTTTGTCAAAAACTAGTAGATACCAGGAAGTAACAAGTAACCACGCACGGGAAATGCGGATCTCATCAATGGTTAAATCATCTCCCACAGGGCCCTGCGCTAAATCTGTGAAAATTGTAAGCAACGGTCCAATGGAAAAACAGCCCAGGCAATTGTCGATATAACAGTTAAGACCTTTGTCAAAACACCGGCTTTCTTTGTTGTTTGGTCATTACTAGTAATACTACTACATGCTACTAAAGCTTTGGAAAGGCCCGTCACGCTTAGGGTAGGCTTGAGTGGAATTGACCATGAAGGCTTTAGTACTTTTAGTACTTTTAGTACTTTTACTTCCTGGAGCGATGGACGGGTGTGAATACTAATTACTCTTCCAGATGTTACAGCATATGATGGCCTCCTTCCTGTTTCTCACTTCTTCTCACAGATTTATGCATGAGAACATTGACCGAAAGCGTACGTCGTTACGATGTTCTCGTCATGGTGTGGTTGTAAGACATACTGGGTTTCTGCATTTTTATAGTTTACTCCATAATGATTGAGGGTTAGTTTTAAAGTTATTTTAGTTTTGATGAAATTATAAATAGCTAATTATTGTATAGAGTATAAACATCCCTTTTTATAATTTGGTGTCAAATGGCAATTCTAAACAAAACAAAAAGAGAGAAAAAAGAGAGAGTGGGGGTAGAGATAGATAGATAGATAGATAGATAGATAGATAGATAGATAGATAATGAAAGAGAGAGAGAGAGAGAGAGAGAGAGAGAGAGAGATAGAGAGAGATAGTAAACCGTTGTTTTTCTTGTCACATTATGTAGGTTGGCACTTGCTTTCATGTTTTTCTTAGTTTTGAACAATAATATTCAGTTTGTTATTAAACCAGAAAGTATATACACATGCATTTCGCAATCGATAGTAACTCTTTAAACCATAAGACTTATACGAGGTACCACCATTACCTTCACCATAATGACAACAGCAACAGCAAAAACAACAGAAACATCCAATATACTCCAGAAGTCGTATAGAAAAACAGCAGTAGCAACGACAAAAAAAGAAGAAAAAAAATGTCCAAAGTAGCAACTGCAACAGTAATAACAACAACAGCAACATTATCAACAAAAACGCTCAAAGCAACCCATCAAACCAGTATGCAAAAGTATGTGTTGACAATTGTATTTAGTGAATTACAGTACGTTTAATATTTTTTGTGAATGAGCACCCCCCCCCCCCCACACACACACACACAAAACTGACTAACTGTATGCAAAAATGAGATAAAAAAAGAAACAGTTAAAAGACTAGAACAAAGGACAGAAAAAAAGAAAACAGCAAGAGCCACCGTTTCATAAACTATTTCCATTCATGGAGATGCTTTCGTTGTAAACTGATAATAATGATAATCTGGCGTAGGGGTCACAGAGCTGCGTTTAGATTTTATCAATTAAAAAACAACAACGACTAAGACTCGTACTTGATGCTTAGCATATTTTATGTAATATTTAGAACATGAAAACGTGCTTATTACAATATTTTAACATTTTTCATAAAAAAACAACAAAAATAACAATAAACACAAAAACAAAAACCGCCATTGTTTTGGTTTGAAGGGAAAGCAAAACCCCTGCGCACTGCGTAGTATACAGACCAGGAAGTAGTTTCAAACATGGCGCAAGAATCTTAGCGCCTGTCACAGCGTACTACACTGTACTACCGTAGTACAACCACAACAAGTCGTAGTACTCCGAGACGTAATCAGTTTCCCAGCGGTCAGAGTTTAGCTAATGTTACACAGTGTCCACTAGGTCGATGGTTCGGTGCAAGAAATAGATATATCCAGAGAGAGAGAGAGAGAGAAAGAGAGAGAGAGAGAGAGAGAGAGAGAGAGAGGAGAGACACAGGCATAGATAGGATGGAGACTGAGAACTAGGAAGAGAGAGGCAGAGATATAGGAAAGGGGGAAAGGGGGAGGACAGGGGGGTGGTGGTGGAGTAGAGGTAAGTAGGGAACTTGGAAGTAGAAGGCTCAGGAGCTAAAAACTTAGGCTCTGTCTTATGCAAAACTTGAGCGGCTTGTTGTATCAAGAGGGTAATCGCCTTCTCATTTAGATAGAGCTGACCTTAACCAAGCTCCCCCCCCCCCCCCCACCCCCCCCCCCCCCCCACCCCTCTTTCCCCCCCCCCCACCCCCCCCAACCCTCCCTCTCCCCTAAGCACAATGCATTTTAAGTACATTCGCGGAAAAAAGGGGAAGGGGTGGGAAGGGGAAGTTGGCGTCCATAAGACCCCCGCTTTTCTTCGATAAGCGTCCATCTATACCATGTATAGTCCTACTTATAACTCCCTTCTTTCAGATCACCTTCTCCCAAACCCCTACCCGCTCCTCGCCATCTTCTTTGAACTCTCTTGTTCCTTTTACTCTCTCTCTCTCTCTCTCTCTCTCTCTCTCTCTCTATCTATCTATCTATCTATCTATCTATCTATCTATCTGTCTATCTATAGATCTCTCTCCCTTTTTGAATTTCTCTCATTCTCGTTTAACCTGATAATTTCGCACCAAATAAAAAAAAGTCGAGACGTTTAGTACTTTCATAACTTTTAGTTGAATTGTTCGACTTTTTAAAAACTGATTGGTTCCCAGAACTGTTGAACATTTCCAGGTAAGATGGCCAGTTTGTCTTTTATTAAGAATATCATTCTCGAAGTTGTTAACATTTTTTAGGAAATTATTTTTTTTAACCAATGAACCTGACTCAAACCTCCCTTTCTCCCCAACTTTCTCTTCCTATAGTCATTCAAACTCATTTTCCACTATTTGTAAGACCCTGAAGACTCATTGGTACAATGTACCGGTTTGGAATAATCCTCAGATGTCTAATAATAGACATATGCGGGAATATCCTTTTTATCTGGTCGGTATCTTGGATTGCGTTGTGATGCGGTCACGGTAGGGGTTTATCTTAATCCCCCAAACGATAATATTGCTCAAGGAGGAGAGCGATTAATCTTGCCATTATCAAAGAGAACTTTATCTGTTTGTTTTACAGAGGGAGTAAAAGCATGAATCTTGTATCTGTGTACATTGCATCGCTATTTATTAGAATGGTTTTCTTGTTGTTGTTGTTGTTGTTTTGTTGCTTTGTTGCTTTTTTTAAAATTTTGTTGTTACATGTACATTGGAAAGTTTACTCGTTAGTATACTATAGGTTTTGAGACAGTAGGACCAGGCCTATGTCATTTTGTGAAATTTAAAACAAAAAATGTTAGAAGTGAAAACAGTGATACCTACAATCTGTTTATCTGCTTTGTCTATTTTTTAGAATTTTACAGGATCTTCAGTAGACCAATTAACTCTAAGCGGAATGGTGGCTGCTCAAATCTCAGTTTATACGTCTGTCTCTGAATGATAGTTTGAAAAAGTTGGGATAGGGGGTGGGTTTAAAACTAATCCAAGAAAAATATTTATAAAAAAAAATTGTTAAAATTGTCATCGGAGTAATAGGACTCTGGGTGTATAGAACAACAACAACAACAGTGCAAAACAACAACAACTACTACTACAAAAACAACAAAACCCACATAACGTCAGAAAACAAATAAAACTAATGTACATCGCACTTGCATTTTTTGTTTTTTTTTTTTTTTTTTTTTTTTAATTCATAAAGTAACAAGTTTCCTGCTGCGGAGAAAAAAAAAAGAGGAAAGAACACAAAATAATAAATGTTGTAATAAGCACAACAAAAACGTATAACAACAATAGAAAAGGATGGGCGAACTATAAGGAAATAAGACAATTTAAGAGAAAGAAAGAAAGAGAGAGAGAGAGAGAGAGAGAGAGAGAGAGAGAGAGAGAGAGAGAGAGACGTAACACAGTACGATACACAGTACTAAAATGGAGACGAATAAATTACGAAGGTATAAGGTACAAAAACTACTCAATGATGACGTCCAGGGATTGGTCTGAGAAAAGCTCAAAGATTAACGTGCCACGAGCTTATCTTCTGGTGAGATGGCGTAAGACTTGCACATTGTTAGATCAAAGGGTTAATCCCTTAATCCCTAGGATGGAGGCTTGGGCGGACATTGAGCCTGGATGTTGCTGTTGGTTCAATAATTACAGACATAAAAACACAGGTGCATTGCTAGCTTTACTTTCTTCCGGCTATTCAAAATATCTTAGACATGTACAGTGTACATGTATAATTATGTAATCAATCTCGGCGTTCCCTCATATTTATTTTTCTTTCTGATTCTCTTCCTCTCTATTTACCTCTCGTTTTACCTGTCTCTTTATCTCTTTGTCTCTCTCTCTTTCTCTTTTTTTTCTCTCTCTCTATTTTTCTCTCTTTGTCTCACAATTTTTCTCTATCTTTATGTCTTTGTCTGTATTTGTCTCTCCCTCTTTGTCGTGGTTATGTCTCTCTATCTCTTACTCTCTATTTGTCCTTTTTGTCTACCCCTCTCTATTTATATCTCTCTTTATCTCCGTCTCTCCGTCACCTCGTGTCTCTTTTTCTCATTCTCTCCCAGTATTTCTCTTTATCTTACATTTTCCCTTATCTATCTATCTATCTATCTATCTATCTATCTATCTATCTATCTATCTATCTATCTATCTATCTATCTATCTATCTATCTATCTATCTATCTATCTATCTATCTATCTATCTATTTATCTATATACCCCAGTGTGTCAATTTTATATCCTTTTTCTCTTATTGCCCACTAAATTTCAAGCAATCCCAAATTACTCAGTTTTCTGCGAAACATCTATTTTTAGACCTCTAACTGGGTCATTACATTAAATTGCACAACAATCTAGATTCTAGAAGGTAAAGGTCGCAATCGCCCCATTATGTTTTGCTCGTCTGCTCTTTGGACGCATACTGTACAAATAACACTAACACTGTAACAGTATGTGAACCAGATAAAGGCTTGGGACATTACTGGGGTTTCTAAACATAACAAACAAAGAAACATTTGCATTTAGAACCAAAGAGAACTATCTCATCAAGATATTAGGTAAAGTTATGCAACTTTACATTCTAAGTCTAGTAGGAGGGGCGCGGTGGTCCTGGGGTAGAACATCGGCTTTCGACGTAAACGGTCCGGATTCGAGCTCTGGCGACTTCGTTCCTTACTGGTTGGATCGGTAACAGTTCCATGTGGCCAACTGAGACAGGAGTCAAGGCATCTTCACCTTGTCTCATGTGTGGCAGCACATAAATTTGTCAGACGTCAGCCTTGGGGGACGTCCACAATATAGCCTATGTAGTGCTGATGCTGGATGTTGGACATCCATTGCCTATCATGACCTGACAATCCAAGCGTTTATGAAAGTGTATTAATGTACAAAGTAGTAAAAAAGGGAAGAAAATGCACGAAAAACATAAACACTTTTTAGACCTAATGTTGGTAGTTTTTACTTACTCATTCATAAATTACGTCGAATTATTTGGCTTGACAGCCACATTTCGAAATGAATGGCTTGCTGACTTTTCAACTTACAAACATTAATTTATCACAGATTTTGCGAAATCCACGTCAATTATCGGATGACGTAATTACAACCTTACGCATCGTAACTTCTCTATAGATGTTCTTTGGCGCCGTCAGTTACAGACAGAGATAAGATGGTTGCACTCCGTAACAGGTCCGTCTTTGTTTTCAAAAGAGGCTTCGTTATCGCAAAACCTCTATAAACTCGACAGACAACAAAGCTGGGGTCAAACCACACAGTGTAGTCACCGGATGTGAGATGTTGTGGGATGTAAGAGCACGAAAGTTGTTGTTGTTGTTTAGTAGGTTTAACGTCCAACATCAGCACTATAAAGGCTATATTGTGGACGAAACCCAAGACTGGCGTCTGACAATTGTATGTGCTGCCACACGCGAGGCAGGGCGGGGATACCATGATTCCTGTCTCAGCCGTTCACATTAAACTGACACCGATCCAACAAGTAGGTAGCGCAATCGACAAGATTCGAATCCGGCCTTGTTGCGTCGGAAGCCAATGTTCTACCCCAGGGCCACCGCGTCTTCCAAGGGCACGGAAACACAAGTGAACTGGGTTACTGAAAATTGTCTTAGGATCACTCGTGAGGAATGCAGATAACACTCATTTTTTTAAAACACAACGTCAGTGTTAAATATTGAACTTGCAGCAGGACTTAACTCCATGTTCAGATAGATTTCAATGGTAATGCAAAACGGACATAAGAAAAAAGCAACATAAAACTACAACAACAACAACAACAACAACAACAACAACAACAACAACAACAACAACAACGGCAACAATATCAACAACAACAAAAACAACAACAACAACAAGAGCTACAACTACAACAAAAACAAAGACAGGAAACACACATAAACCACTATACATTCAAAAGATAGTTGCACATCTTAGTTCATTATACCAAATTGGCACTGCCGTTGCTCAAAAGAACAAATAAATACTATTTTAACCCCTTCATGGCGGAAAATTTGTTGGTGATTGTTCTTTTTTTATATAGTGAAATATGACGTACATTTCACGGCATGTACGACACAATTTTTTATCTACAAGGATGTTCATATTATTCGGACACCAATCCCAACAGAAGAGAGAAAATAAGCTCAAGCATGATCGAACCGGAAAACTATTGCATCGTAGGCCGACGCACTATACACTATATACTACATGTATTACAAAGTGTCACGTTGAAGTGGTGATTCAATTAATCAACAGTTTTTTTTCCCCGCCCACAGCAAACGTGACGGCCAGCAGCTTGTAGTAGCTTCGCTGCCCTTCGCTGCCCTTCACTGCCCTACGCTGCCCTTCACTCATCGGTTGTTGACCTCTGATCCAGAATAACTTTGTTTATGTTTTTGTTTACATTTCACGGCTGGCTGGGTTAGAGGGTTTTTTGAAAAGCAGGGGGCGTAAATTAATATGTGCCACGAGGGCCTTGGAGAGAGAGAGAGAGAGAGAGAGAGAGAGAGAGAGAGAGAGAGAGAGAGAGAGAGAGAGAGAGAGAGAGAGAGAGAGAGAGAGAGAGAGAGAGAGAGAGAGAGAGAGAGAGAGAGAGAGAGAGGAAGAGAAAGGGGGATGCATTGTAATTAGTGTTTTTCGAGAAGAAAAAAGGCAATGTGAACAGAAATAGTGAGATAGGAAGAAAGATAAGAGCATAACACATTTAAAGAAACATAAAAGCATTAGAAGTGATAGAAATACATATCTAGATAATTCAGGAACCAGGAAATATATAGTACGAGCGGTATAACAGAGAGAGAGAGAGAGAGAGAGAGAGAGAGAGAGAGAGAGAGAGAGAGAGAGAGACAGACAGACAGACAGACAGACAGACAGACAGAGAGACAGACAGACAGACAGAGAGACAGAGAGGGAGGCAGATAGACAGACAGACAGAGATAGGGAGAAATAGAGATAGAGAGAAGGAAATGAAACGCTAAAAACATTAAATACTGATTCTTCTTTCTTGCTATTCGCACAAAATTTCATGTAAAATTAATACATTGCTTTGATTGTCTTTATGCAATAACTACGTAACTAACGGGGAAAACCCATCAGATATAAATAAACTTAAAAATATTATCATTTTACAAGCGGCCCCAAACCCTTTTCAAACACGCATTACATTAATCACTTTCACGAAACTCATTACAATGTATCCTTAAGGTCCAAGCGTCGCCATCTTGCTTGTTTTGACCTTTGGTCATGTAGTTGCCACACCCACCAACAATCAAAAGGTAATTCAAGCACTACTACTAGTAAAAGCCGATGGCAGAGTGGTTAAGCACACTGGTCTTCGCCTTGGCAAGGCGATGGGTGCCGAGTAGAAGGTGCGGGTTCGATCCCCGTCGCTAGCATCATTATTTGGTCCCTAGGTCTAGCTCCGTCTGTTAAAGCCTCTATAGTTGTTGGCCTGCCACTCTGTATCATAATACAAAATAATACAAACACACCATTACATGGCTTGGGCCCCCTTCAATGTGTTTACACAGATTTCTATGCAGGACTACCTGGACAATGCCTTAGCTTTCCCTTAATGGGTGGTAACTGAGGAAATAAACGCCTCTTGGCTAATCTTGCTCAGCAGGACAAAGTACAAAATAGTTTGACATTGAGAGGAGGAGAAGTTTGACCATACAAAGTTAACTTAGGAGGACCTGTCTAGGGCCCCAACATAAGCCTCCACCCCCCCCCCCCCCCTGCCTTTT
>RQTK01001231.1:96408-116292 GCA_003991915.1 Elysia chlorotica
GAGGGAGATAGATAGGGAGAGAGGGAGATAGGAGAGTGAGAGGGAGGGAGGGGGAGAGGGGTGGGGGAAGAGACAGAGCATAGGAAAGAACGAGATAGAGGGAGGAAGAGAGTTAGGGTCAGCCACGCGAATCGCCGACCGGAGAGATGGATAGGGGAGAGAGAGGGAGAGATATAGGAGAGAGAGGTAGGGAGATAGATAGGAGAGAGAGTGGTTGGGGAAGAGACATGGTATAGGAAGGACATAGAGATAAGAGAGAGAGAGGGAGGGGGACAGGGGTGGGGGAATAGACAGGGCATATAAAGGACAGAGAGAGGGAGGAGAGTGAAAGAGAGAAGAAGAGAGAGAGGGAGAAAGATAGATATACTATTATATAAAATACATTGTACATTATTTAAAGGAGAAAGATAGATATACTATTTTATAAAATACATTGTACATTATTTAAAGGAGAAAGATAGATATACTATTTTATAAAATACATTGTACATTATTTAAAGGAGAAAGATAGATATACTATTTTATAAAATACATTGTACATTATTTAAAGGAAGAGAGAGAGAGAGAGAGAGAGAGAGAGAGAGAGGTCTAGGGGAGAGAGAGAGATGTAGATTAACAGACAAAGTGAGAATGAATTGATGCGTACGCTGACTGTCCAAAGTACATCCACAATATCCAGAAAAAACCACAACACATCGTTATGTGTTTGTAACATCAACTCAACAACAAGAACAATAACAACATAGATACATGTACATGTACTACATTATCACCTGACCCAGCTAGCAGCTTTTATCTAACTCCTCATAACAAAGCCTGTGGCTAGTTTATTAGCACCCCATTACAAGGAAGTGAACAATGCACTTTTGTTTACTGTTTTTTAGCTGGTTTAACGTCCAACATCAGCACTATATAGACAATATTGTGGACGCGTCCCAATACTTTTGTTTACTAATAGAACACTCTTAGCCTATGAGTTGATTATATGAATATCGAGGGTTAAGTTGAGTTGAGTTAGTTTAACGTCTAATGTTAGCATTTATAGGCTATATTGTGGACGGACCTTAAGACTGATGTCTGATAATTTATATTTGCTGCCGCACACGAGACAGGGTTTGGAGACTTGGACGCATGTCACATCTGTTCACATTATAATGACAACGAATCAACAAGTAAGTGTGACGAATCGAAAAAAAAATTGACTGAACGTGGGATTGAAACCGCGGACTTCCCGATCTATAGACCAACGCTCTACCACTTGAGCCAGTTCGCCCCCCCCCCCCCCCCCCCCCCCCACCTCCCCCCCCCATCAATATTTATACTCAACATGTTAGTTGTAAAGAAATAAGTATGTTGCTATTTCTTAAATTAATTTCTTTTTGAATGATTTCCGATTAGTTTATGTAACTTCACACAGGAACAAAAAAAAAACAACAACAAACAAACAAACCACACACACAAAAAGAGCAACTTAGGAAGCACATTGTCTCCACATAAATTATGTCCACTATAGTTTGACCGGCTGAATTAGGAGTCCTGGACTTCCCCGCACTTTCAACACGTAGAACATTCAAGTGTTAGTCTTGAGACCCGTCACCGTATACCATCCCTCTGGGGAACACATGAAACTTAAATACCAGCAGATAAATTTTCTCTACAACAAATAAAAACTAAAAAAGGTGGAACAGGGACTCCTGACGGACCAAACCAGTAGGGGGGCGAAATCATCAGGGCTCGAACCACGGACCTCATGCGTTGGAAGCCGATGTTCTACGCCCCCCCCCCCCCCCCCCCCTCTTGTTACCCGATTGCCTTTTCTTATAAAAGAGAATGCATTGTGTCTTATAATGATGGTGAGATTGAATGAAGTTAATAGTGGCCATCTAAAAACAAAACAAAACAAAAACTTTAGTCAATAAGGATAACCTCGTGAAATCGTGCTAAAGTACATTAATTTGTGATAGTACCTGACCGTCATGCGGATTATAAAACGCTTAACAAAAATAATAGCATCATTTTTTTAATCACTACCACGCATCATAAACGTTACTCCATGACGGTTATAACACGAAATTAATCACTACCACACTGTCAATATGATATTTATTGTGATTATTATGATGCCCCATTGATAGTTATGGTATAATGTTGCTTTCCACCCCCACACCCCACCCCTACCCCCACCCCATCCTTTACATGTATGTGCAAATGCTGTTAGTTTATTAGTTTTATGGTGTAGTTATGGTGTAATGTTTTCCACCTACCCCTACCCCCCACCCCATCCTTTACATGCAAATATTGTTATTTTATTAGTTGAACACTGGACATCTCAGTTATGACGCTTTAAAAACTTAAAAGAGGGTGCGCACTGTATAATTATGACAGTTACAGATGAAAAAATCACGCCTTTTACGCGTGGGTTTTTTCCGATCACTCATTGGCTCTGTAAGTCTAGTAGAGTGCTATGATTGAACGCAGAAATAATTACATGTATATTCTCTTCCCTGACATCTCCGATTACAGTATGGATTCTGTCATCGCAAGATCATAAAGAGACAGTTATTGTTATTGTCATCAGTTCACAGTAAAAGTACACATAAATTAAGCTAACCCTTTTGACTGTACTATAATTGTTAAGAGCGGGAATTTCCAAGCTTAAAATATCAACAAATTATTTCGACACTACAACACCAACAACAACAGCGACAACAACAAAAACAACAACAACAACAACAACAACAACAACAACAACAACAACAACAAAAACAACAACAGCAACAAAAACAACAACTGTTAAGAGTGGGATTTTCCAAGCTATAAATATCAACACAGCCTATTGACACAATAACAACAACAACAACAACAACAACAACAACAACAACAACAACAACAACAACAACAACAACAACAAAAACAACAAAAACATCAACAGTTACAACAGCAACAATAAAAAAAAAAGAATGTCAATAAGGATAACCTCATGAAATCGTGCTAAAGTACATTAATTTGTGATAGTACCTGATCGTCATGCGGATTATAAAACGCTTAACAAAAATAACAGCATCATTTTTTAATCACTACCACGAATCATAAACGTTACTCCATGACGGTTATAACACGAAATTAATCACTACCACATTGTCAATATGATATTTATTGTGATTATTATGATGCCCCATTGATAGTTATGGTGTAATGTTTTCCACCCCCACACCTCCACCCCTACCCCCCACCCCATCCTTTACATGCAAATATTGTTATTTTATTAGTTTAACACCGGTCATCTCAGTTATGACGCTTTAAAAACTTAAAAGAGGATGTGCAATGTATAATTTAATGACAGTTACAGATGAAAAAATCACGCCTTTAACGCATGGGGTTTTTCCGATCGCTCATTGGCTCTGTAAGTCTATTAAAGTGCTATGATTGAACGCAGAAATAATTATATTCCCTTCCCTGACATCTCCGATTACAGTATGGATTCTGTCATCGCAAGATCATAAAGAGCCAGTTATTGTTATTGTCATCAGTTCACAGTAAAAGTACACATAAATTAATCTAACCCTTTTGACTGTACTATAATCGTTAAGAGCGGGAATTTCCAAGCTTAAAATATCAACAAATTATTTCGACACCACCACAACAACAGCAACAGCAGCAACAATAACAACAACAACAACAACAACAACAACAACAACAACAACAACAACAACAACAACAACAACAAAAACTGTTAAGAGTGGGATTTTCCAAGCTATAAATATCAACACAGCCTTTCGACACTATAACAACAACAACAACAACAACAACAACAACAACAACAACAACAACAACAACAACAACAACAAAAACATCAACAGTTACAACAGCAACAATAACAACAAATGTTAAGAGTGGAATTTTCCAAGCTATAAATAGCAACGAAGCCTATTGACACAATAACAACAACAACCACAACAACAACAACAACAACAACAACAACAACAACCACAACAACAATCACAGCCATGTACTATGAAGCCAACTAGATGGATCATTACATTTAATAGGCTAGTCTGTGCTAATTACAGTATTTACTTCCAGGCCACACCAAAAATCAATACATGTGTACTTGAAAGAGGGCAATGGCTTATCCAAAGAGAGTTGGTCCACACGATTTTGTTGATTGGAAAGGTTTAACAACCACCATATCAAAAGGCTCCTATTATAGTTTTTAATCCTCATTACTTTTGTCTTGTTTTCAGTCTTATTTATAAATTCTTTTATTTTGAAGCACAATGCAATCTGTATAATCATAAACTATCGCCTACATATTATACATATCAACATGAATTTCGCCAAGAAGCGAAAAATTAAATTGCCGAACCAGTTGGAATGAATCTTAGTCTCTTACTTCTCAAATAAAAAAAAAAATTCATGGTAGAAGTTTAAATACGTGTATCGTAGCACGTCCAAGTATAACTCATGCGATAAATTGGTTAAGCTTAGAAAAGCCAATTTATTGAACGAAAGGGTGGATTTTGACCGCTCTAATGATTTAGATCTAGGATGCATTAATTAATTTGGCAGCGAGCAGTGTTGACTGTTGATTTGCCTCTCTCTCTCTCTCTCTCTCTCTCTCTCTCTCTCTCTCTCTCTCTCTCTGTCTGTCTCTCCCCCACTCTCTCTCTGTCTTTCTCTCTCTCTCTCTCTCTCTCTCTCTCCCCTCTCTCTATCCATCCCCTCTCTCTCTCTCTCTTTCTCTCTCTCCCTCTACCTCTCCCTCTCTCTCTCTCCCTCTTCTCTCTCTCTTTCTCTCTCTGTGCCGTTGGAGAGCTCCTAGCAGGCAAAAGAAATCGATGACCTGCCTGTTAACATCGGTTTTCATCATTATCGTGCGGAGATGTTCCAACTGTCATTACCTGGCCTCGCAGTTGAATAACGTTAAGTGTCGTCCGATTATGTAAAAAGGATACTCGACGTTCGCCTGCTGTTCTACAACAACAACCATGTACAACAGGGCTGAAACGTTCAATGACTTCGTAGTTTTGTACATTGTTCTTGAACCATGCACTTTGACGCTGTTGTTTTTGTACGAGTTTGTACCTTAGAAAGAAGGACAACCACTGTAAGTTTAAAAGCATCTCAGTAAGCAGAATACTTAAAGTTTATAGCGTAAACGTGGAAACACAGTGGATGTCGCACCATCTCGCCCAAGCTTCTCTTTTTTGCAGCGAGAATTTATTTCATATGAAAAGTGTTACAGTAAACAGAGTAGAAGCCTAAAAAAAAAAGCCCGCCTCTTTTGTCGCCTTTCCTCATGGTGCTAGATCTAAGCGCTGCGCTTAGATCGAGCGTCAACAGGTGCGTGGTCGCCTGAAAGTTGACCGGAAATGAAGTAGGCCCGTATTTTGAGCTGGACATAGATCTGTAACCAGTGATCGTAGCGAAAATCTGAAAACAGATTCGTAATCAGCGATCCAAAATTAACAAAGTCTACACGTACAGATGCTGAAAAAATGCATAATAAACAATTTCATAAAAAAATGTTTTTATTAGATTCAGACACCCACACATTGAAGAATGCACGGAATTTCCACCCCCGCACACTTTCCATGCCGTATACACTTTGGATTGTAGTGCCACGTATTAGAATCATTATTTCAAACAAATCTATTTGTCGTCTATTTTTTTCTTTTTGAGTGCAGCCATGTTAGTATCATCCATTGAAGTATTTCTTCATTCACATCCATTTCCTATAAGCATAACTGAAACAAATAAAATGAGACGATGCTTCTACTTAGTTCTAGGCAATAATAACACACACTGTGAATTTTTCTCGTCACGTGATTTTGTCGCTCTGACGTTTGGAGGGAAGGTGCGACCCTCACTCTGTTTCTACCAGCTCGCCCTTTTTTCCGC
Organism: Elysia chlorotica; assembly: GCA_003991915.1. NCBI lineage: Eukaryota > Metazoa > Mollusca > Gastropoda > Plakobranchidae > Elysia > Elysia chlorotica. The sequence goes on from RQTK01001231.1 coordinate 102,310, forward strand.
GCAGTTTTATGTCGTCGATTTGTAGGGAAGGTGCGACCTCCACTCTGTTTCCACCCTAACACCCGGGTTTGGAGTGTCGGGACCAAGTGGTTACTATGTTACTATGTTGTTAATGTTTGATAGTTTCCCGCGCTCGTTGCGGAAGTTCAATATCTGTGTTGTAGGCAGGGGCCTACAGCGAGGTCACGTGACGCGGCCCGCGAAGAACGAACAGCCGCCGCCATTACACGGGCAAAGATAACTGGCCGGTGCTACTAGTGCTAGTGCTAGGTCATTGTTTGTAAACAAACCAGCTGCATTAATAAAAATTAAGAACAATTCATTGAGCAACAGTGAGAATCTTTTATTAACTCCTTTTTCCTCTCATCCTCCTCTTCCAACTCCTTGTTTTTCTTTTTCTTGTTTTTGTTTTTTCTTCTTGTTCTTCTTCTTCTTTTCTTCTTCTTCTTCTTGTTCTTCTTCTTCTTCTTCTTCTTCTTCTTCTTCTTCTTCTTCTTCTTCTTCTTCTTCTTCTTCTTCTTCTTCTTTATCAGAGTAGATAGTGTTTGTTCCTCTCTCTCTCTCTCTCTCCTTCTCTCTCTCTCTCTCTCTCTCTCTTCTCTCTCCCTCTCTCTCTCTCTCTCTCTCTCTCTCTCTCTCTCTCTCTCTCTCTCTCTCTCTCTCTCTCTCTCTCTCTTTCTCTCTCTCTCTCTCTCACCTGTGTGAAGTATTTGCGGTTATGGAAGACACAGTATTATAACACGTAGCCGACGTAGGCCTAGCAACAGCAACACCACGGATGGTAATTACTACTACTACCACTACTACTACTACTACTACTACTACTACTACTACTACTACTACTACTACTACTACTACTACTACTACTACTACTACTACTACTACATATGTATGTATGTATCTTTCTATCTATCTATCTATCTATCTATCTATCTATCTATCTATCTATCTATCTATCTATCTGTCTCTCGCTCTCTATCTCATTTTCTCTGTCTCTCTCTCTTCTCTCTCTCTCTCTCTCTCTCTCTCTCCCTCTCTCTGTCTCTCGCTCTCTCTCTCATTTTTCTCTCTCTCTCTCTCTCCCTATCCTATTATTCAAGAGATGCGTGTTTGTCCATAGTCTTACCCAATAAAGCTTTTCACGCTGGCGTGCTAATTTCTGACCTGCCAATATGACTTCAACAACGTAATATCACGACGTATTTTTCTATACTGTCTTCTTTTGGCTCAAATGTATACACTGATGGCTCTTGGAGTAAACAGCTTTGGTACTTTGTAGTACATCGTAGTACATTGTACTAAGTACTTTCAGGACTTTGAGGATTTTCTCATCCTTTTATCTCGGCATCCTGACCTATTACGCCGCACGCACTTTGGGCCACGCTCCACACATTATCCTGTGAAAGACTGGGCAATAGCTAGACAATAGGATGAGGGCTTGGGCAATAGCTGGACAATAGGATGAGGGCTTATAGGTGAGCATGTGTTTGCAGGTGGTGGACTAGTTCGTTAATGCACGTACAGGCGTGGACTGGGGGTGGGGGTGGGGAAGCTCTGGGGTAAAACTCTGGCTTCTGACGCAGGAGGTCTGTGGTTCGACACCTAGCGATGTCGCAGATTTAATTAAAAACGATACATGTATAACAAAACAACCCCCCAAAAACACGAAAAAAAAAACAACAAAAAAACAAACAAACCCCCCCCCCCCCAGAGTATTAGCCATTGTGGTGTTTATATTTGAATGACACTACACCTTCAGTATCTTACACTCTTCACAAAATGTACTTTTATCTTCTGACACGTTGGTTTAGGCGTGCATGAAAATGTACTTTTATCTTCTGACACGTTGGTTTAGGCGTGCATGAAAAATTGTTATACAAATTAATAGGCGTTTTTTTCATGAAGATATACTGGTAAAAAGCTATGTCAAACATTGATAAAGGCTTAGTTACACTGTTTACAAGTAGATGTATACTTTTATTTTGACCCAGAAAATCACATATAGAATATCATTGGTCGATTAGAACACAAATCAAAACCATCTGGCTCTCCACCATAATCTCTCTCTCTCTCTCTCTCTCTCTCTTCCTCTCTCTCTCTCTCTCTCTCTCTCTCTCTCTCTCTCTTGTTCCCTCCCTGTCTCGTTCTATCTGTCTGTCGGGGGCGCGGTAGCCATCGGGTAAAACTTTGGGTTCCGACACAAAAGGTCCGTGGTTCGAACCCTGGCGATGTTGCCTCCTACTGGTTGGGTCGGTGTCAGTTTAATATGACCGACTGAGACATATGTCATTATACCCCCGCCCTGTCTCGTGTGTGCAGACGTCAGTCTTGGGGCCCGTCCACAATATAACTATATAGTGCTGATGATGGACGATAAACCAACTCAACTCTGTCTGTCTGTCTGTCTGTCTGTTTGTCTCTTTCTCACTCTCTTTTCCTCTCTGTTTCTGTCTCTGTCTCCCTCTCTGTTTATCTCTTTCTCTCTCTCTCTCTCTCTCTCTCTCTCTCTCTCTCTGTGTCTCTCTCTCCCTCTATCTCTTTCCTCACAACCCCCTCCACCCCACACAGAATCTTAATGAGGTTTAAATGCTGATAATACATCCAAGTGTATTGTCTTTGAAGTTTCTCATAAATCTGGATAAAAACGCAGCGTTAAAAAAGCCTGCTTAATATAATTTAATTTAAGAAAAGAAAGAATTTTATAAAAAAAAAAAACAATTGAAGCTTTTTCTTAAATAACAAATTTTGGGTCGATGGCACAAATCAACGACAGTTTTGCGCAATATTTACTCACCCAGAAACACTACTCTCAGAACTGTTCCAACGTTCTCTCGTAATAAATTTTGTCACACTTACTATTTGTAATATATTGTGTCTGAATCGGGATAGACTAATAACAACTGTCTATTATTAATAGCTGTTTTTTTTTTCATTCTAGTACTTTTTCATTGCCATTAAAAAAAAAATTCTTAAGTTATTTAACATATTAACCATCATCCTCTGTGCTCAACTCGTTGATTTTCCCTATCTCTCTCTCTCTCTCTCTCTCTCTCTCCTCTCTCGCTTAATCACGGTCTCTACTTCTCTCTCTCCCTCTCTCTTCTATCTCTCAATCTCTCTCTCTCTCTCTCTCTCTCTCTCTCTCTCTCCCCCATCACTCTACTCTATCTAAACCTTCTATATTCTCTCTAAATCTCTCCCCATCTCTTTCTACCATGAGAGTGGAGTCGACATACAATTACTATAGATCTACTCCCCATAACATGTACTTAGATCTAGAGATCAAGAAGCTAGTAAGACAAGGCCAAGATCAGCATGGGGTAGGATGAAGCAGCTTAGGAAGTTAAAATAGATCGGGGACACCCGAACAAATAAAAGTACGGTCGTCGCACTTTCGTTCACTACAGTTTTTTTCGTGGTTCCCCTAGTCGCTGGGCTAGGCAGACCACGATTGTGGTCTCAGAAGATTCTTCCTTTTTTTTCTTTCATAAAATCACCAAATTGTACCGAACAATTTATTGTAGTTGAGTAAATGTGCCCCTTTAAGTGCGCATTGTTCACAGCACACCTTAGATCGTCATACGGCCTGTGATTCATCGACATAATGACTGTTCAGGTACTGCCTCCTTGTCATGGTATCCCCGCCCTTTCTCGTGCGTGGCAGTCTTGGGGTCCGTCCACAATATAGCCTATATAGTGCTGATGTTGGACGTTAAACCAACTCAACTACAACTACGAAATTATCGGTTAATCGAAATAACACACTATTCTTTCCAAAAATGTGACTGATTCGATGTACCATACGTTTCTCGATTATTAGAACTAGCTCAATTGTTTAGAGTGAAGAGTGCGCTACCTCAAGTCTTTGAGTGCAAAGATTAATATAGTATCTCGAGCTACAAATGTTTGCTTTCATACCCTCTACATACAAGTTTTAATAGACATAGATAGTTTTAATAGACAGAGATGCATGCACAAACAAACATTTTTTGATAGACAGAAATGCATGCACAAACAAACATTTTTTTGATAGACAGAAATGCATACAAAGACAAATAAAGTGTGATAGACAGAGATGCATACAAATACAAAAGCATGTTAAGCAGACACAGAAGCATACAAAGGCAAACACATGTGTGACAGTAAGAGATGCATACAAAGAGAAAAAAAATGTGTGATAGACAGAGATGCATACAAAGACAAAAACATATTTGATAGACAGAGATGTATACAAAGACAAAATAATGTGTGATAGACAGAGATGCATAGAACGACAAACACATGTTTGATAGACACAGATGCATACAAAGACAAACAAATGTGTGATAGACAGAGATGCATACAAATACAAAAGCATGTTTAGCAGAAACAGAACCATACAAAGAGAAACACATGTTTGATAGACAGAGATGTATACGAAGACAAAAAAAAATGTTTAGTAGACAGAGATGCATACAAAGACAAAAAATGTGTGATAGATAGAGACCCATGCAAAGACAAAAATGTTTTAGTAGACAGCGTTGCATACATAGACAAAAAAAAATTAATGTTTGATAGAAAGAGATGCATACAAAGACAAACAAATGTGTAATAGACAGAGATGCATACAAAGACAAACACAGGTTTAATAGACAGAGAGGCATACAAAGAGAAACACATGTTTGATAGACAGAGATGTATACAAAGAAAACAAATGTGTGATAGACAGAGATGCATACAAAGACAAAAACATATTTGATAGACAGAGATGCATACAAAGAGAAACAAATGTGTGATTGACAGAGATGCATACAAAGACAAACAAATGTGTGATAGACAGAGATGCATACAAAGACAAAAACATATTTGATAGGCAAAGATGCATACAAACACAAAAACATGTTAGGTAGACAGAGGGATACATAATTTTTTTATGCAAACACAATGTCTGGGTAAACACCAAACAGAGGTACATATACAAAAAAAACATATTTGATAGATAAAGATGCATATAAACACAATAACAAGTTAGGTAGACAGAGGGATACATATGCAAACACAACAATGTCTGGGTAAACACTATACAGAGATACATACAAATTAAAAAAAAATGTGTGATACACACAGATGGATACAAACACAACAACATGTTACGTAGACAGAGGGATACATATGCAAACACAATGTCTGGGTAAACACTAAACAGAGATACATACAAATACAAAAAATGTGTGATACACACAGATGGACACAAAGACAAAAACACGTTTAGTAGACAGAGGGATACATAATTTTTTTATGCAAACACAATGTCTGGGTAAACACCAAACAGAGATACATAATTATACAAACAAAAACATATTTGATAGATAAAGATGCATATAAACACAAAACATGTTAGGTAGACATATGGATACATATGCAAACACAACAATGTCTGGGTAAACACTAAACAGAGATACATACAAATACAAAAAATTTTGATAGACAAAGATGCATACAAACACAAAAACATGTTAGGTAGACAGAGACATAAAAAATTATGCAAACACAACAATGTCTGGGTAAACACCAAACAGAGATACATTATTACAATGTATACACACTGTATACACAAGGAACCAAACATTTCTGGGTAGATCTCGATCATACCAGTCCGGGGCACACCTGAGCTGTCACCACCTGGAACTAATGAGCCCAGTTATCAGGCCGTAACATGACTAGCATGCATTAGCACCATCAACCAGGCAGACACCGGGCCGGGAGCCGTGACAAACGACTGGGCCCATAGTAGTAATGTGTTGGTAGATGTATAGTACTATGTGATTTGTGTGTGTGTGTGTGTGTGTGTGTGTGTGCGTGTGTTAGGTAGACAGAGGGATACAGAGGGATACATACAATACAAAAACACGTTAAGTGTGTGTGTGTGTGTGTGTGTGTTTGTTGGGGGAAAAAAGAGGGGGGAGGGGGGTGGGGGTAAAGGGTGAGGAGATCAGGAAGGCATCATAACTATTTTTATTATCAACACTAAAAACAAATTTTGTTCCTTGTATTAAAAAAAAACAACTTATGAATCATTATACACTTTAAGAAAGTGGAAGAGAGAAGAAAATATACAGAGGAAGAAAAAAAAGGAAAAAGGAAAAAAGTTAGAAAAAAATAAATGTTAAATTATTTATTGTGAAGCGGTATACATAAAAATAATATTTGTGAAATTCGCAAATTAAAACGAAAAACAAGCTAAAATAGAAAAACGACGTTAATGCCAACAAAAAATATAAAAAATGAATAAAAAATAAAAACTAAACACATCCGCAAACAAAACTTAAAAAAAAAGAATAGAAACGAATAGTAACAAATTGATTTCATGCCAATTTTTTGAACCAGGAAAAATGAAAAAAAAACAACAACATGATTTTACATAACAAGAAACATTCCTAATCTTACTCTTCTCACACGACACAAACATGTATGGGTTGTTTGCCTAATGCACTGTTGATTTATAACAACCAAACACGCCAGCAACATATGGTACATGTACTTTTATAAAATACAATGTGGAGAGCTTATACGCATGTCTACCACATGCTATTTTTATAAACTAATAACAAAATCTAATCTGAGCGAACTGTCTCTAGATGAGTTATCTTAACCCCCATCCCGCTCAACCGCCTTCTCCGAAAAAAGAAAATTAATAGTGGGATTAAAAATTAAGCCCTCCCTGGCGAGATTAAATCAACCCTGATCCGCAGTTAGTAGTAGGAATGAAATGATTGAGAGCTAAACGTTGATCAAACACAACACAAAAACAAAACAAAACGAAACAAAACAACACAGACCCAACAACAAGTATTAATTTTTTTATTGGCCCCGAAGCTACCCCAAATAACACGCAAAGTCACCGAATAGGCTGAAGTGAAGACATTTTTTGCATAACAAAAGTAATAGCGATCTATTTATTTTTAATTAGTATCATAGTTATGATCGAATAATATCAGTGGGTTGGGTTGTGGTTGGGTTGGATTTAACGTCCAACAGCAGCACTATACAGGCTATATTGTAGACGGACCCCAAGACGGACGTCTGAAAATTTTATGTGCTGCCACACACGAGACAGGGCGGGGATACCATGACTCCTGTCTAAGCTGATCACATACTGACACCGACCCAACCAGTAGGGAACGCAACAGCCAAGATTCGAACTCAGGACCTTTTGCGTCGGAAGCTGATGTTCTACCCCTGGACCACCGCGCCCCCTCCGAATAGACTGAAGTGGAGGCATTTTTGCATAACAAAAGTAATAGCTATCTATTTTAAAAAAAAATTAGTATCATAGTCATAATCAAATAATATCAGTGAGTATTCTTTAATCAGCCTTCAATCCTACTACTAGACTCAGAAGTTAAACTGTCCTAACTGCATCTAATATATCAGTGATGTAGCTCACTTTGGTTCGAAATGAAAGTATGTTTATTATTTCGGCGAACCAACTTTTTATTTTTGGAAGCCTCAGGTTAAACCGGTCTGTAGTTAGCAAGTAGGAAGTGGTTAGGAGCTAAAAATTGACCAAACAGAACACACGAAACAAAACAAAACAATTATTTATTGGATATGATGCGCCTGTGGGGGTATTTTCATCCTTTGTCAGGACTTATTAATCGGATTAACTCAAAAAGCAATTATTGCGTTCGCAACAACATGTTATTAATTTAATAAAATATTGTCGTTGTTTTTTCTACTGATAAAACAATCTCCCTAGAATACTGACTTCTTTATGTAATTTACCCAGTAAAGAGCTATAAATAAAATAACAAGTAAATCAAAATGAAAATTTTGATCTTCAGTTTTGAAGTGATACGTTTTTCGTTGTTAGAAAAGTAACGAACAACAGGATTACAGTGTAAAAAATCCCATGTAACAAAAAAAAAGGATCAGAATGTGTTAAAAATACCTCCTAACAAATACGAGGATTCAAGTGTGTAAAAAATACCCTATAGCAAAATTAACAACAGGATTCTCAGCCATGCACGTGATAAAGTTGAGCAACAAATTGAAATAAACAAGTTAATTAAATTACCAAAATACCAACTCCAAATTTATTACTCTGTTTTGCAGCCGTAGAAATGACTAAACGTCTACGAATTGTAAGTACAACATCGCGGTAGTCCATATATACTTACGACTCATCGTATACCCTACTGCGTTAGATCATTAACCCTGCAGTACGAAACAAGTCGAAGCCGGTTGTCTAAAAATAGCCACCCGGATCAGCTGTTCTGCGTGATGTACAATCATGTACTTTAAACTTTCGCTGCAAAACAAACTGTTGTTGAGTTGCTGCCTCAGGATACACAAATTGTTTTCGGTGTAAAAGAGCGCACGCGGCGCAGAAAAACGGAAAAATCCGACAGCGTTATTTTCAGCTGTGATAAGTGATAACAATTACTCTGTGGGGGTCTTTGAGAAAAACTGACATACTGACTATTGATATTAAAAAAAAATTTAAAAAAATCAAAGTATAGTTATTAAACCATACGAATTGTGAAAATGCAAAGAAATACATTTTTGACACAGAGTTCAAGGCCAAAATGTATTTTTTTTTTTTTATGATTGTGAGAATTTTCGGAGTGCTTTGTGAGTGTTTTGTTAGTGGTCTGTAATCTACGCACTGCCCAGATGAGAAAAAGGGAAGAAAATAAACTATTTTGTGAAACTGAAATGGGTTGATTTTGTTTTGTTTTGATATTTTAGGTTTCAAAACATTGATACTGTACTGATAAAAGTGAGCCAAGAAAAATAAAAAAAAATTCTAGAACAAAAAACAAAAAACAAAAAAAAAAAACATTTCACTTTACCCATGAAATGATTGCACCTTGACTTATGTTAATACGAACACACACACACACACACACACTGCAGTCTTCAAATCTTCTTTAAACTATTTTATAAGTATGTCATACTGTATTTTCTTTAGTAGCGCTTCTCTTTTTCTCTTTCTCTCTGTCCGGCTGTCTGTTTGTTTGCTTGTATCTTTCACTTTCTCTCGCTTTCTCTTTATCTTTCCCTCTGTCTTTCTCTCTCTCTATCTATCCATCTCATTTTTTTCATTTTTTGTTCTTACGCAGAGGGAATTCTTCTGAGCGAAATAATTAAAATAACCTTTGCATTTTTTTTATTACTCGCTTTTTTCTAGCACTATTATATTGCAAGGAAGTAAACACGTGAGTTCAAGCCTAAACTTAGACATCAATTTCTTGTTATTTGTTGGCCAATATTTGCTCACAGGCAATGGCGGATTTTGTTGTTTTTTGTTGTTGGAAAGAGACTCCCTTCTAGTGTAACGTCTCTTAGGCTACAAATGAGGATTGTGCGCAGAGATGACACAAAATTTACGTCTGACAATTGTACGTATTGTCACACAGAGACAGTGTGGGAATAATAATAATAATAATAATAATAATAATAATAATAATAATAATAATAATAATAATAATAATAATAATAATAATAATATTAGGAAATCTGTATCAGCTATTCACATTGTACTCATACTGATTAGAGCTACAGTGTGAGAAATGTCGACAAAAAATTAATAACGTTGTAAGGCAACCTGGATGAATCAGACACAAGTCGGAAATCTAACTCCTGGGGTTATTCATAGCGTGTTGATCAGCCTAAAATGCTGTTTACGATGTTGAAACAAATTAACTCTATCAGTCCTAGAACCAGAGATATTCCTTTTTTTTTTTGAATACGAAAAGAGTCAATATAGGGTGGCTTTCTTATGTTTCGAGGGTTCTAGATCAAAACTGATATTAGTTACTTGTGCCTCACATTTTACGTTAGTTTCGAACCCGTCACCTTTCGAATAGAAGCCCAGCGCTCTACCAACTACACCACCGTACTAAGTCCACCCTAAATTCGGAAAGAAGAAAACAACAAGTCAGATCAAGCTTGAACTAACGCTCTATCCAGGGCGGGGATACCATGACTCCTGTCTAAGCCGATCACATTATACTGACACCGACCCAACCAGTAGGGAACGCAACAGCCTCAGGACCTTTTGCGTCGGAAGCCGATGTTCTACCCCTGGACCACCGCGCCCCCCTCCGAATAGACTGAAGTGGAGGCATTTTTGCATAACAAAAGTAATAGCGATCTATTTATTTTTAATTAGTATCATAGTTATAATCAAATAATATCAGTGAGTATTCTTAGATTGCTCATCATTGGCTGATCCACATTCGCTGACAACCAATCAGCAGAGATCGTTATTTACGACAGTTCGACCCGGAAAGGGCTGCGGGCTCCGACCTACATCTAGCGTACTAAGTACAACACAGGGGTATCTTTAGACGCCCGACTAAACGTGTATCAAGATGGTCAATTAAGGCGTCTACATTTAGTTCCCCTAATGTACTTAGTATCACAAACCCGAGGCCTGCCGCGCCGTTATGTCCACTGTTAATGGCAATGGCAGGCCGTAAAAGAGATTACTAAAGCCTAGTTGACCACCATAAAATAAAGAAAAAGAAAAGGGGGAGATAATGCTTATCTTTTACTCGCCTCAATAGGACTAAGCGTCGGTTTGGCAATTAATTTAGGGGTATGAATAATTATTGTTCAAAATAATGTTATCCCTCCATCTTGATGTTTCAAGCCGCCATCACATCTGTCTCTGACTATGTCTCTGTCTGTCTGTCTCTATGTCTGTTTTTCTGTCTGTCTGTTTGTCTGTCTGTTTGTTTGTCTGTCCGTCTGTCTGTCTAATTGTCTATCTGTCTCTGCCTGTCTGTCTTTCTTTCTATTTGTATATCTGTCTGTCCGTCCAATTGTCTAATTGTCTATCTGTCTCTGCCTGTCTGTCTTTCTTTCTATTTGTCTATTCTATCTGTCTGGCTGGCTGTCTTTCTCTCTATCTATCTATCTCTATATCTTTATCTCTTTCTTTATCTTTCAACACACTTTTTCTATTTCATTCTCTATCTATCTATCTATCTATCTATCTATCTATCTATCTATCTATCTATCTATCTATCTATCTATCTATCTATCTATCTATCTATCTATCTATCTATCTATCTATCTATCTATCTATCTATCTATCTATCTATCTATCTATCTATCTTTATTTTTATAACTAACTCTATTATTGGACTGTGGTCTAACGTAACTCGCGCAATTTCGTATATTTCTTACTCGAACGCCATCTTTTATCTTTCTATCTTTCATATCGAAAACAGTTTCTCTTGTTTCTACGCACGATTACGTGATTTTTGTTATCCTTTTTTTTTGAAGGGATGGTCTTTTCTCGTTAAACCATCCCCTAGGATCCTAAGCGGAATTCTCTTTGGTAACCGCCCCCAAGACTTAAGTTTGAGAAGTTCACATACAATGTAACGCAATACATAGGCCTTACAGGGATACCAGCACTACTGTCTCACCCTGGTACATTATACTGACATCAAACCAACATTTTAAGGGTTCACTGTATACGATCCCCCAGGGGAACCTAGGAGACGTTAAACCCGGAGAGAGGGAGAGAATTCTCTCCCTCCCTCTATAGAGATCGTTTTAGGGGCGAACAGCGACAAATAAAAATGGGATCGAAGTGGATACCTCCGGAAAAGAATCCCAATCTGCACCACATGACTGCAGTTAGCTTATGCAATTCATTTTTTTCCCAAGAATCAAGTGATTATTCATCTAAGTCCTGTTCATTACCTCTCTCTCTCCGCCTGTCTGCCGAGGAAATTGATCTGTGGATCCATAAAAACCACAATTTTTTTAAATAATGATTATTCTTAATGTTTTATGATAATCAAATTAACATTTAATGCCGCCTTTATTGTTATTATTACCAAATACATTTAAATATATATAAGAATAGATGATTTATTAGACTATTTTAAGTTCGCATTGTCTGCGATGAAGTGTCGATTGTAGTTTACAAGGACATGAAATGCGAAGGTCCATTTAGTACAAGGTTACAGTTACTATGATAATGATACGTTGTATTTTCATTTTATACTTTTTTGTAAATTAGTAGTAGTAGTAGTATAGTAGTAGTAGTAGTAGTAGTAGTAGTAGTAGTAGTAGTAGTAGTAGTAGTAGTAGTAGTAGTAGTAGTAGTAGTAGTAGTAGTAGTAGTAGTAGTAGTAGTAGTAGTAGTAGTAGTAGTATGGTAGTAGTAGTAGTAGTAGTAGTAGTAGTAGTAGCAGTAGTAGTAGTAGTAGTAGTAGTAGTAGTAGTAGTAGTAGTAGTAGTAGTTGTACATGTAGAGTTATTATGTATCAGCTAAAAGGTAAACAAACGCTTAGGACGTAACAATAGATCAGTTTCAGAAGCTGAACTCTAGCCTACATAGTACATAGTATATTTACTAAACTGGATCTCGACCTTACTGGGATCTCTTCGGAAACCTGATAGGGAGCAGGTAAACAAGGGCATGTATGTAATTTACTTGACCTTAAGCGAGGAGCGAAGTTAAATAACCGACGGTTACAGCATAACGGACTACGAGCCCGTGGTGTTTACTACTATGGCTTTATTCTTCACGTAATCACACTTACGACATAATGGTTGCTACTGTTAATTAGTGTTGTGACTTTTCCTTGATAAAAGAGTGTTCCGAGAAGTGAATGTTGTGAATGTTAAAGTACAACACTAAGTGATCACATGAACTGTATGTTTTGATAGTTTACAAAGAGGATTACGGTGGTGCTGTTGAGTTGTTTTTGTTGATTTGGTTTAACGTCTAACATCAGCACTATATAGGCTATATTGTGGACGGCCCAAGACTGACGTCTAACAGTTTTATGTGCTGCAACACACAAGGCACTCAGGGCGGGGATACCATGACTCCTGTCTCAAGCGGTCACATTAAACTGACACCACCAACCAGTAGGGAGCAATTGCCAGGGCTCGAACCCGGACCTTTTGCGTCGGAAGCCAATGTTCTACTCCATGACCACCGCGAAGTCAATGTTGTGAATGTTAAAGTACAACAGCACTAAATGATCCTATGGAGTATGGACCGTATGTTTTGATAGTTTGCAAAGAGGATCACGGTGGGGGCGCACTGTACCAAAGATGTAGGATCTAGAGCGTCCGCCAGAAACAGATACAGCTCTTCAAAAGAATTGGGCCATGCAATGTACTACCTCAAGATAACAAAAAATGTTTTCATAATCAACAAAGTCGTAATAGTAATCGGCAGAAAGTGTAGGCTAAATGTATTGATTAAAAAGAAATATGAAGTCGTAATTATTACACAGGAGAAGCCTAAACGAGGACGACAGGAGCTGCTTTTCTTACCATGCCATCTAAACGCATAGTAAGGCGGGCGTTAAAATTTTGGTCCCTACTTCCTTTTTGTATTTATTACCTTTATGGTCTATACTGTTTGGGGCAAACTGGCTCAAGTGGTAGAGCGTTGGTCTCCAGATCTGGACGTCCGTGGATCTAATCTTATTTGTCCGAGGTTGGATCGGTGTCAGTAAATGTATAATGTGATCGGCTGAGACTGGAGTCCAATGGTATCCCCAATTGATCTCGTGTGTGACAGCACATACTGGTTTGATCGGTCGGGAGTCATGGTATCCCCTGTCTCCCGTGGGGCAGCACATAAAATTCACAGATGTCAGTCTTGGGACCCGCCCACAATTTAGCCTCTATAGTACTAACTTTGGACTTTAAACCAACCCAACCCTGTACTATTGGGCTTACCATCCGGATGGTATAGAATTTCGGTTATATATACACGAGCGCCCTGAAGACGCTACTAATCCTACCATGATATAACTATGGTAACACTGTGGAATACTTTGGCAGTGAGTGCCGTATTGGTTTGGTCCGTGTTAATTTTATGTAGTATATTACACACTTTACACACACTACGATAACGTATCACAAATACATGTTATTATTTATTATTATTATTATTATTATTATTATTATTATTATTATTATTATTATTATTATTATTATTATTATTATTATTAT
>RQTK01001231.1:116660-130515 GCA_003991915.1 Elysia chlorotica
TTAGAGAAAAAGTGAGAGAGGGTGTGAAAGATATCAGAGAGACTTTGAGAGAGTGATAGAGAATTAGAGCATAGAACCCTAGAGAGAGTGAGAGAGAAAAATAGAGAGTCAGAAAGAGAAATTGAGAGAGAGAAATAGAGAGACAGAAGGAGAGTCAGAAAAAGATAGAGAAAATGAGAGAGATAGAGAGAGAGAGATAGAAAGAAAGGGTGAGAGATTGTGATAAAGAGAGAGAAATAGTAGGGCAGAAAGAGAAAGAGAAAGTGAGAGAGAAAGGGAAAGAGACAGAAAGAGAATGATGCAGAAAGAGAGAGATAGAAAGAGAAAAAGAGAGAGAAAATGAGAGAAAGAGGCCTAAAAAAGAGGTTTTCTCGTAAAAAAAAATTAGTACGGCTGATAAAAACATCAGTAGATAAAAACTAAAACGACTCAGATCAAACCTCATGTTACACATACACTCTAACGACAGCTCAAAATGAATCAACGCAATTTTATTTTTTAACACCTGTCCAGCTGAAGGTGATAATTCCTAAAGCCGCGGGTCACGGGTCACAGTGCTAAACTGGACATTGAGCGAGCCCTTCCCCAGAGTCATTCCACTCAATCATCTTTCTCCTGATAGTCTATATATATATATACCTTCCTTCCCTGGATCAACAATAAGCAATAACAGCTTTTGTCCGCCTCCCTTTGTTTCTCAGTCTATTATTGTTTGCTCTCTATCGCTATCCGCCACTCTCTTATTCCCTCTTCGTATCTCTCTCTCTCTCTCTCTCTCTCTCTCTCTCTCTGTTTCTATCTATCTATCTATCTATCTATCTATCTATCTATCTATCTATCTATCTATCTATCTATCTATCTATCTATCTATCTATCTCTCTCTCTCTCCCTCTCTCCCTCTCCCTCTATCTCTCTATCTTTGTCGGCCCCCTCCCTTTTTCTTCTTCAAATTCACCCCTTACATCTATCTCTCCATCCTAATCTACCCTGTCACATCTATCCACTTTTCTTAATCTTACGCCCTTCTTACCATCAGGATTATCCTCTATGATGCAACAAACATCGCCTCAGGCCAATACTGATACAATCATAGATCAAGGTGCTATAGTAACTTTTTTTTCTTGCCAGTATGTTACGTTTACTTACGAATTGTGTTTCGAGTAACCCCACTCCCTCCCCCTTCCCCTACATTCGCCTGGGGGCTAACTGGTTCAAGAGATAGAACGTTGGTCTCCAGATTGGGGGTCCGCAGTTTGAATCCCACTAGCGGTCATAAATGTATATGAGCGATTTCGTGCTCTACTGGTTGGGTCAGTGTCAGTATAATGTCACTCGCTGAGACAGAAGTCCAGATCTCTCTCTCTCTCTCTCTCTCTCTCTCTCTATCTTTCTCTCTTTCTCTCTGCCTCTCTCTCTCTGTCAATTACTGTATCTTGTCATTCAGCACGTACAATTGCCAGAATAACAAAAATCAATCTTGGGACCCAACCACAATATAGCATTTATAGTCCTGACGCTGAAAGATAGGAATCAAAATACTACAAACATATCCGCCCGCCTACTCTCTAAGCTATCCTTAATACATGTACATGCACCCCCTTCTCCACACTCTAAACTCCCGAATACTTTATCACAATATCCCCCCACAGTGATCGATGTTATCAGGGAGACTTGACATGCATTTTGTGTAGGAGAGTTACGTTTCTTTCTTTTTCTTACGGATTTTTAATCTAGAATGAGAAGGAGACATGTAAAGATGATGGATAAGAGAGAGGAAGAGAGAGAGAAAGAAAGAAAGAAAGAGAGAGAGAGAGAGAGAGAGAGAGAGAGAGAGAGAGATATGATATGTATAGAGAATGATAGATAGATTGATAGAAGAAAAGATAGAGAGAAAGTGAGAGAGATAGACACAGACAAAAAGAGATCGATAGATAGATAGAGATAGATAGATAGATATATAGATATATAGATAGAGAGAAAGAGAGGTAGACAGAGAGAGAGATAAAGAGAAAGAGAGACAAACTACCTCATACTTATTGAATGAGATCGTATTATTATATAACATTTTTGACATAAACAAAGATCTTTCAAGAGAGGATGGAGACCCCCCCCCCTCTCAAAATAAGCATTTAAAACGAATAAATGAAAAAATCGGATAAATGCTAGTAGGAAAGAGAAACTTACTGCAAGATCGGTATTTATATTATATTATGTCATGACCAGCCAAGTCGCTGATACCCAGCTAGTCTTAGTCATCAACATACAGGAATAACTTTTAAAAAAGCTGTTTATCGAGTTATCCGATTATTTATAGTTTTACGCGACGAGTGCATATCAATAGAGATGAAGTTTGTAAGTGATGCAAAACATCTTTTGCAAAAACAAAATATATTTTTAATTACTCCTTTTTTCTTCATTGCTTAAAAGAATAATGGATACAGACACTATCATTTTATAGGTTTTGTTTTGTAAGAACATTACGATACTAAAATTCATGATGTTTACGACTTTACATGTATTGATATATTCTCTTCCGTTGTGTACAAGCACGCAATTTTTTTTTTGGCTTATGTTTACTAAAGAGGGTAAAAGTGGAGGGGGAATACTGGGGCAGTGGAAAGGGGGGGGGGGGGGTAACTGGCGCAAAACAATAGTATTGAGAGTAAGTGGGAAAACTGCAAGTGGCTCAATATTCATCTCCCAACTTAAATATGTCTGTCAATCTTTATTACGTTTTATAGATTTCTTTTTTTCCCTTTATTTTGCACGTAAGCGAAAATACTAAAATAATTAATCATTTCGCAATCGCATCAACGACGGAATCTGCAGCTTAAACAGTTTTTAGCAAAATGTTCAGATCTAAATGAACATGGTGGCCTTGCCTTTGTTGATCACCCACGCGTGCTATTATGTTATTAAACCCATAGAAGCAGAACATATAATTCATACATGGATATCTAAGCCATTTTCCTGTGCATGTATTGCCATAATAATAATGATAATGGGGATGAGCTGCTCTAGAAAGTGGACTAAATCAATCCTGATCCGAAATGCAGACGGATTTTGTGTGTTTGTTTTAAGAGCTGTAAACATCAACACGTCTGAACCGCTATTTTGTCGTAACTATTTAAGGTCTTGTGAATAATATGTAGTACTTAACGAAACGGAGACGAGTATTATGTGAAGAAACTGCGTTGTAGAGTTGTAGAGTTGGTTGAAAGGCAAACATCAGCATTATATAGACTATATTGTGGACGGGCCCCAAGATTGACGTCTGATTATTATTGTATGTGCTGCCACACACGAGACAAGCCGGGGATACCATAACTCCTGTCTCAGCTGGTCACATTAAACTGACACCGACCCAACCAGTAGGGAGCGCACCGGCGTCCATCCGTAGCTCTATCCTAGACTTCAAGAGCCAATCAGCAAAATAGAAAATCCCATATGTATGATTATTTCATCAGTTTTTGTCTGTTGAACGCAAAGCCAGTATTAATTTTTGGTGATTCTTTACCCGGTTGAAGCTTTGTACAAGTGTCTGGGAGCCTTAAAGAAAAAAAAATGAGGAAGTAGTAATTATGCATTATAATCTCTTCATATACCCCACACCACCCACTGCTTTTAATTAGTACATGTACCGTCAAAGTTAAAGCATCGTCTTCTACATTAATTCTACACCAGGTGCTAGTCACTAAGTCTTCATAACCCGTACATTGTGTCCTAAGAAGTTCATTGCACCGTAAGCTTCTTAAAGCTGTCTGATTATTATAAGGGATGAAGATGCACTTATGATGTAAGATTCGTGTACCAAGTAAAGCGTTTGATATAACAGTCATAGTGGCGTAGTGGTTTCAGGGTTAAGGCGTTGGCTTACAATCATAGATTGTTTGGTTCAACGCCCAACGTCATCGTAGGCTATATTGTGGACTGGCCCCAAGACTGACGTCTGACAATTTTATGTGCTGCCACGTTCGAGACATGGTGGTTTATTTAAACTCCAGTCTCATAGAAGACGACCTTCTTTCGATAGACACAAATTTTCAGTTGTTCGCACCTAACTTAAATTATATTTTGAATTGGAATTTTTTGAAAGGCTTTCCAGGGTGTGTGTATTTGTGTGTGTGTGTGTGCGTGTGTGTGTGGAGTACATAAATTCTACACCAGGTGCTAGTCACTAAGTCTTTATAACCCGTACATTGTGTCCTAGGAAGTTCGTTGCACCGTAATCTTCTTAAAGCTGTCTGATTTTTTAATAGGGGATGAAGATGAATTTACGAAGTAAGATTGCGACTATAATTATTGATAGATTGTACAAAGTTGAGCGTTTGGTATGACAGTCATGGTGGCGTTGTAGGTCTAAGGTTAAGGCGTTGGCTTACAATCATAGAGGGCGATATGATTTTGATCTTGATATTGGTTTGGTTCATGGTTCGACATCTAACTTTAGCATCATATAGGCTTTATTGTGGATGGAGCACAAGACTGATGTCTGACAATTTTATGATCTGTCACATTCGAGACATGGCAGGGTGATCTGGACTCTAGTCTAATAGAAGACGACCTTGTTTCGGTAGATACACATTTTCTGCTGTTACTGTTTATATTTTGAATACGAATTTCTCGATAAGGCTTTCCAGGTTGGCGGGGGGAGGGGGGGTGTATTTGTGTGTGTGTATGGGTTGCGTTGGTCCCTCAATCTGGAATCCCTGGACAATCGTACACACACACACACTCACACATACTTATAATCATTAATGAGCACCAAGGAAAAAAACAACTAAAGAAACGAAGCTATACAGCTGTAGAGATAAAACAACATGCCCATCGGACGGTAAATTTTGCGTGAAGGAGTTTTTTTTACCGAGCAATAATGCAACGCAAAGGCAAAGGCAAAGACAACAATAAAGTTGACAAATATATCGGGCTTACATAAGGTCAGTTCAAAAGTAGGTTTCAAAAAGATAAATGTAGTTTTAGATCAGAAAAGAATATATTAGAGACGAGCCTCGGTGAGCACGTATGGATAAAATAATAAGCCAACACTAAAAATACAATATCTACTTTACATCAAAATGGAGATGTCCAAGCGAGCCATTTTCCTAATTCCTACTGCTTTGAAGTGTTCACGGTAAATCATACTTTTCCTAATAAAAAATGATTGTTGCCACAACGCTGGTTTGTATTATTACCACTCAATATAACTAAACTGTATATAATTTATGTATACGGTCAGCAAATTATATTTTTCTACATTTTTTTTACACAAATGTAAATTTGTCTACCTAGTTACTATACCTAACGAACTGAATCCCCAAACGGCCTTGAAGCATGACGTCATTAATGTGTTTTTCACAACGCACCGATGCCTTTGTTGACAGCATACAGCTGGCACGAATCCGAAGAGTAAGGTCTGCGCACGCGCAGTATAAGATAGTAGAGACCTATAGCAGAGCCGACGTGTAGCTTACTTGTAGCGGGTAGAGCTTCAGTGACGTCATCCGCTTGGGATTCCCTTGACCTAATTTCTCCCTACCCGTCAGCTCTACACGCTACCGGTAAATTTGGCCTGCGTGTAATGTGTAGGAGGCCTTCTACACGTCGACACTTTAAACGTGTTTTTATCTACAATAAAGATTTGATTTTAAAAACCTAAAGTTATTTTTGCATTATTTTTTCAAATTCTAATCCATTGAAAGAAGATTGGGCCCTAAAAGTAGATTTCTTTCGATCGAAAAGTGGTTTCAAAATACATGCTTCTCAGATGTAGAGTTTTCGTTTGGGCATGGATCTCTAGTATAGATCTAATGATCATATTGTGCTTTTTTGTTTGTTTTTGACTGTTCTCGAGGCGGTGTAACCGAAATTATATATAATAGGAACCTAGATCTAGTTTTGATTAGATATACACCCACACTGTTTAAACTTAAAATAAAAACAATAACAAAAGCTACAAGTCGACCTGTGGGTTGCGCTGCTATAAGGCTTTTCAGCCAAGCGATGACTTGTAGAGCGAGCCTCGTTTTCCTACACGCTACCGGTACACGTCAGAGCTACAAGTATGGTTGCTATTCAAACGGTGGAGGGTTCCACTTGGATGGAATCCATGACATGGGTGACCATATTTGGTACATATCATAATAGCCCACAATTATGATATTATAATTATATGATAATAATTTCCACCTTATGTCTTTTGCCGTTCTGTTTGTAATGTTTTATGCATTTTTCAACCATACTTTATTTAAGCCTTTGTTAACAATCTCAATTTTGTCCCACTGGTTATCACAATATTTATAATACGTAGCGCATCACCATAACATAAATCTTGCAGCCACAGTGAAAGAAATACTCTTGATATCTATACCAAAGCTAATAAGTATATATTATTATATATTTTATGATATGATTTTATCACAGCTAATGATAATTAAGTGCATTGTTTATGATTTATTGCTTGGATGTTCCTCTGTGCGCCGCGGTCCTGGGGTAGAACATCGGCTTCCGACGCAAAAGGTCAGGATTCGAACCCTGATTGGGTGGGAGTCAGTTTAAGCTGACCGGCTGAGACAGGAGTCATGGTATCCCCATCATGTCTCGTGTGTGGTAGCAAACAAAATTGTCAGAAGTCAGCCTTGGGATCCGTCCACAATATAGCCTATACAAGGCTGATGTTGGACGTTAAAACAACTTAACTCAACTCCTCTTTTAGGTTACGATCTTGCATGAGATTATAATCGTACTGTCGATTTTTTTTTCAAAAGACAACCATTGAAAACTATACATTAAATTTAGACTAGTATTAAAGACCTAGTAAGGTAATGAACCAGAGACAATATGTTATACTCAATAATAGGACGACAACAAAAAGTTTGTTTTTATTCATACACACACTTGAGAAGTCACGGTCCATAAATCCATCTTTTTTTTATTCCTTTTCCTTTTTTTTTGTGTGCTTTGCTTATGGTCGTTAGCGCAATTTTAGGAGGGCGAATTGGCTCAAGTGGTAGAGCGTTGGTCTCCATCTCGAAAAAGTTTGAGGTTCGAATCCCAAGATAGGTAAAAAATATATTTGTCCGATATCGTCCCCTGTAACTGGTTGAGTAGATGTCAGTATATTGTGACCACTGAGAAAGGGAGTTCAGGTCTCCACAACGTGTCTCGTGTGTGGCAACACATAACGAGTCTTGGGGCCTGCCTACAATATAGCCTATATAGTGATGACTTTGGATGTTAATTTGTGTTATCAGTTCACGCCTAAAGTTCAATCAAGTCTTGAATTAAAGACTTTAGCCACAAAACAGATCTCTGGATTTCATTACTGCACACTATGCAAACACACACACACACACACACACATACAAAACGCACACATGCTTTCTGTGTTAACCCTCTTTGGGTTGCAGGTCGGAGCCGTACTCTTAAACTGTAGCCATAATATATGCGTACAAAGAGTTAAAGTAGGCTACATCTAGCTAAGCATATTTATAATAATTATTATCACTACGTTTTTATGATATCACGCATGCCTAAATTACCCCCCCCCACACACACACACACCCTTTCTCACTCCCGTCCAACACACGCTTACATACAGGTGAAGACTAATAGCGCTATATTCTATACAGAATAATACATATTATACATACATTTCATAATGTATTACTTTCAAAGATAAATATTTATGTAATAATCTGCAATAGAAGTGGGATTAATTATTGCCATGTTAACAACAGCTGTCGCTTTACGTAAGTAACGCAAAAAACAAGGGAGATACATACTTCTAATTTTATAAACTGGGATAGGTAAGGCGTTTACAATAATTTTCAAATTATTAAACAAATAGCGGTCGTTAGCCTTTCCCATTTAATTTGCGACGTAAATGTCATTTTATTATATTAAATCTGCTGGTAGTTAGATTAGCGGTACACCAGTCCTGTTTAGTCGTACTGTTGTTGTTGTTGTTGTTGTTGTTGTTGTTGTTGTTGTTGTTGTTGTTGTTGTTGTTGTTGTTGTTGTTGTTGAAAAAAAAAAAAAAAAAAAAAAAAAAAAAAAAAAATTAGTGTGAAAGGTCAAGGTCCTGTATTTTGTCATAGGCCTAAGGTTTATACTCTCTGCGATTACTAAACAAAACATGGCGATGTTACGAGGTGCCCGTGAGCTGTGCAAAATAATGTCAAGGTTGGAACCCTCTGTTGCCGCGCCTAGGGCTGGATATCACAAAAATGTAATACTATTTGGGTGGTCGCAAGGCCTTTTATTTTTGGAGTTCATTTTCATTTGATCCGTGGAAATCAGAAATTGAATCTGGAATCTTGATCTGGAGAGTGTCTATAGGCCCTAGATTCTAGGCCTAGAAGCATAAAAAATACATAAAATAAATAAATAAATAAATAAATAAATAAATAATAAACAAAATTTAAAAAAATAAAATAAATAATAATTACTGGATAGCGGCAATAGTTGAGACTCAAACTCCTGAAACCATGGTCGTTAATCCAGCGAACTACCAACTTGGCTACCTGGCTTCCCAGTGGTCATCACCTGTCAAAGGTGAGGACTCATTGTGTGTCAACACCTACACTTAATGCTCAGATGATAAATGATGTCCGGTAGCGGGGTCGCGTTACAGATGGACCAGAACTGATGCTACTGACCATGTAACGTTAGCTAACAGGGATGTACAACTGAAACAGGCTCCCACCTAGCCAAAGAGGGGGGCGAACTGGCTCATATGGCAGAGCGTTGGTCTTCAGATCAGGAGGTCCTCGGATCTAATCCCTCGATTGGCAGATTTATTTGTCCGATATTATTCGTCCCATGTAACTGGTGGGTTGGTGTCAGTATAATGTGACTGGCTAAGACAGGATTCATGGTATCTCCGCAATGTCTCGTGTGTGGCAGCACATAAAATTGTCAGACGTCAGTCTTGTGACCCGTACTCGTATATGACTCCCTAGAAGAACCTAGGAGACGTTAAACCCTCTAGAGAACCTAGCCATAGAGTACGCGGACTAGAGAGCTTGCTGGGATAAATTATCGCCTCCTAAAGTATATCTAAGACCATATGAGACATTGACAGTATGCCCTGACCTGTAGTACTAGTCGGCCATCGGATTTCGACACAGATGGTCCGTGGTTCGAGCCTCTCTCTAGCGACTTGTATCCTACTGGTTGGGTCGGTGTCAGTTTAATGTGACCAACTGAAAGAGAGTCATAGTATCCCCGCACTGTCTCTGTGTGGCAGCACGTCAACTTTTCAGACGTTAGTACTGGGGCCCGTACACATTATAGCCTTTATGGCACTGGCATTGGACGCAAAGCAACAACAAAAACTTGCACTAAATAGACTTAGCCTTACAGAAAATTGTAGACAGGTAAGGTTTTTCATAAAAATAAGGATTCTAGAATTTGCTTGATTGATTTAAAAAAAAGCTAAACATAATACAAGAAAAGCAAATCTAACTAATCGCTGTGAAAACCAAACCAAAAGCAGACGGCCAGTGCGTAGTATATGGTGTAGTGCAAGGTGGTCTAACGCTAGAAGTGGTGGCTTCTCTTAAAAATGACGCGGAACAATCCCAACTATGGCCACCTTGTTAATCTTTGTCTTTACTGATTGGATCAGTGTCAGAATAATAATTATTACTAGCCAGCCAAGTCCTGAGTGTCGTAGCCGTGTAGTAGTTTTTTTTTAGGAATATGAAACTTTGATGTAGGAGAGAGAGAGAGAGAGAGAGAGAGAGAGAGAGAGAGAGAGAGAGAGGGAGAGAGGGGAGAGAGAAAGAGTCAGCGATAAACACAGCTCTCTCTCTCTCTCTCTCTCTCTCTCTCTCTCTCTCTCTCTCGATCTTTGTATGCTTGATCTCTCCTTAAAACAGTTTTATGTTATACAACTTTTTTAACGGCGGTGTTGGGGGAAAGGGGGGGGAGTATTGATTGCTTTTTTGTTTGTTTTTTCTTTTAAGTTTTGTAAGATTTAATTTAGAATACATTTAATATCAAGCAGTGTCCATCATGCCATCATGTTTAAAGAGAAAGACAGAGACAGAGAGGAACAGAAAGAGAGAGAGAGAGTCAAAATGAGATTATGCTCTCTCCGAGCAAAGAAAACTAGGCAGATGGCGTTACGGCTGGACGCATGCATTTATCTACGAGCATCTCTCAGTTCACAGCTCATCCTCATGCCAGACATACTGAGTGGTCTGGGATTGTGTGTGTTGATACCTCCACATTTCTGTTCTGGGTATGTCTGCAGCTCGTTAATTACAAACCGAAGTGCTGGTATCTGCTCTCTCTCTCTCTCTCTGTCTCTCTGTCTGTCTCTCTCTCTCTCTCTCTCTCTCTCTCTCTCTCTCTCTCTGTCTCTCCCTCTCTCTCGCTCTTTCTTTAATTTACTGTAACTAGCTGGGTCGGTAGCCGTATATAATGGGACCGGCTAAGGCACGAGTCCAAGTCTTCCCGCCCTGTCTCATGTTTGTTAGCAAATAAAATTGTCAGACATCAATTTTGGGGCCCATCCACAATATGGCCTTCACAGTGCTGTTGGATGTTAAAATCAATTCATCTCTTTACGTATGAGGTACCACGTTTCAGAATTATCACACAGTTAGTAAATAGATCACTAACAAAACCGTTGATATGCAAAAAATAATATGTTCACTTCAGTCAATGCGGTGACTTTTTTGTTGGTAGCCTCGACCGCTTGTATCGCAAGCGAATGCTCTACCCCTACGCTATCAGGCTCCCACAGACAAAATCTACACGACTTTTAAGACTACAAACCATTACGTCTAAATCGCTCTATTTTTACTATAATTAAATATGATTTATGATAGTGAAAATAGTCACATTTCGTTATCTCTTTGTTGCTCTTTGTTGCTGTTGTAAATCAGTAGGTAAGCGAACGTATAAAAAAAAACTTGTTTATTTGTTTACTGCCCAGCGCATTACGCCAGTTTTCTATAAGCTACATTGTGGACGAGTCTGCGAGGTACATCTGACAATTTTCCGCGTACGTGCTGCCACATAAAGAAAGGATACCATGACGCCTGTCCAATATGGTCAAACTATACTAACACCGCCAATGACCATTAGAAGAAGCACGTTCTTCAAAAGTGGACGTACTATAAGACAAGATGTTCGTCGTTAGCCAATTTTTGAGGGTGCTTGCCCAACCTCTCGAGGGACCTCTTTGCACCTGACAACCCCTCACTGCCTCTCAAGTTCGTGAGCACTACACTACTCTCTCACTTGAGCTGATAAACAATTATTGGAAATGCATGCAGCGAAGTACCGGTGTCAGTCATAGGCTGATCAACCTCAGCTGGCGGAGGGAGATCTGACACAGGGGGTAGAGCGTTGGTCTTCCAATCGGGAGGTCCCTGGTTCAAAACATCAGGCATGGTCAAACATGTATGACATGTATTTGTCAGATTCAATCTTCTACAAATCCACAAAATAATTGTCTCTGTGTGGCAATATGTAAACTCGTCAGACGTCAGTCTTGGAGCCCCTCCACAATACAGTTAATATGCTACTGGCGATAGACGCTAAAACCTCCAACTCTGATACATCAAACTAAGGAGATCGAGCGTACTTCGCCTTCTTAGACTGGAGATCACTTTACAGTTTACAGACTGTGAGCATAGAACAGCTGTGTCATATTCCCATCTGTTTGGCTCAACCTGCAACCCCCACAGTGTAAATATGTACACCCTGATTCCATAACACTGCCTGTAACACTGCACCCAGACTGCGGTCAGTAAACTGTACAACCAACTCACGTGAAATTAAAGCAACGACACTGTAGTTATAGCTATGGCTGTCTGTAAGGGAGGACCTTGGTTCGATTCTACAATAGAAAAAATCTTTATTTTTTACGATTTTTTAATGTACTTTACTAGTTGGTTATGACTGTGTAAGTATAAGGTGATTGGCTAGACAGAGGCCCTAGTGTTCTTGTTATGCCTCTGCGTGGCGGCAATATAAATTGTCAGAGGGTATTCCTGGGACCCATCCTCGATATGGCCTAAGGGCTGGCGTTCGGATACAAGACACCAATCCTTCAACCAACAAATTATATACAATCAACCGCACACCAACGTTTAAATTTAATGTGCACACACAAACGGCTGAGACAGTAGTCATGGTATCCCCGCCCTGTCTCGTGTGTGGCAGCACATAAAATTGTCAGACATCAGTCTTGGGGCCCGTCAACAATATAGCCTATAAAGTGCTGATGTTGTAGGTTAAATTAATTCAACAGCAACTCAACAACTCAACAAAGCACATACAAAAAGCAAGCATTTCGCAAATTCTATTCTTCATTGAATATTTCATATCTTCATTATTTAACATAGTTTTAACGTTAAAGTACAAATATCTCGATTGTATATCATTTGCATAAAAGTTCACATCTTTTGGCGTAAGTACAACGTTGTATTACGCGTCCGACGCCCTATAATATCAATAAGAAGGCTTACGACGATTTGTAAACAAAGGCGATCCCTAGCTTTTAGTGTTGAAGTAAAAGATTATTATCCACCGTCGGTCTAATTACAATTACAAATCATCTGTACAAAAGTGCACTCTCTTGACAGCTGTGACTTTAAGACGGGCATACAATCAACGGTTGAGTAACCTTTTTGTGGTAAAAGTTCATGGCTGTATACAATAGTTTGTAAACCAATGTGTCTAGGCCGTTCCCTTTAGTTTTTAATTTCAATAGAGAGACTTAGAACAACAACAACAAAAGGTTTAAAAGGGAAGTTAGAAAGAAAAGAAGAAGAGAAAGAGATGAAGATCAGAAGATCTCTTGACGGCTGTGACTTAAAAACGTGTGTGCAATCAAGGTTGAGTAACCTTCTTGTGGTAAAAGTTCATGGTTGTATACATTAGTTTGTAAACCAAAGTGTCTAGGCCGTTCCCTTTAGTTTTTATTTTCAATAGAGAAAATTTAAAAAAAGGTTTAAAAGGGAAGTGAAAAGAAAAGAAGAAAAGAAGGAGATCAAAATCAGAAGATCTCTTGGCGGCTGTGACTTAAAGACGTGTGTGCAATCAAGGTTGAGTAACCTTTTTGAGGTAGAAGTTCATGGCTGTATACATTAGTTTGTAAACAAATAATTATGTCTAGACCGTTCCCTTTAGTTTTTATTTTCCATAGAGAAAATTACAATAACCAAAAATGTTTAAAAAGGAAGTTTTAAAAGAAAAAAAGAAGAGAAAGAGATCAAGGTCAGAAGATGGGAAAATTGGTGGTAGATGGAGAAGGTAAAGAATATATAAATGAAGAAGAAGAAGAAGAAGAAGAAAAAATGATCTTCATTATTATTATTAATAAATTATCGCCTACTAAGACCATATGAAACATTAACAGTATGTCATGGCCTGTAGTACTAGTTGGCCATCGGATTTCGACGCAGATGGTCCAGGTTCGAGCCTCGCTCTGGCGACTTCTCTCCTATTGGTTGTGTCGGTATCAGTTAAATGTGACCGGCTGAGAGTGAGACAGAGTCATGGTACATGTGTATATATATATATATCTTCGAATTGTCTCTGTGTGACAGCACGTAAACTTGTCAGACGTTAAACTTGGGGACCATCCACATTACAGCTTATATTGTGGTCACGTTGGACGCAACGCAACAACAGCAATTTGCATTTAATTGACAGAACCTTGCAAAAACTTCTGGATAGGTAGGAATCTCCATTAAAAGATGGATTCTATAATTAATTTTGTTTGATTGATTTAATCAAAGCTAATCATGATACGAGAAGAGCAAATCTAGCCACTCGCTGCAAGAAAATTAAATAAAAAACAAAACGAAATAAAACAACAACAAAAACAACAACA
>RQTK01001232.1:0-10000 GCA_003991915.1 Elysia chlorotica
TATCGTTTGGAAAAAAATTTAGAAACAGTAGTATAGACAGTAATCAGTTAAAATAACATTCTTTTTTTTAAATAATTGTTTTGTCTATTACAGGCATGTATGTTTCGAGTTTTAAAGGCGTGGCATTAATTTGTAATTACACAAAACCGGAATTAGTCTCTAGTGGGCAAATTGTATACCTGTTATTAGTAGGTTTTAGGTAACCTAAGAAATAAGAACAATAATCCACTCTGAACAATCATCAAGGTTGAATATTCTATACTTTATAAAACTAACCCGCTATTGTTGTGTTAACTAACAAAGGATTGATTTGACTTGACATAGCTTACTGCAATGTATAAAGCCAAAATTAGAAGTGATTTGCTTTACATCGTAATCTAGATCTAGCCTACAGTAGGAAAACGTGTCTCCAGCATAATTATCATGAATAGAAGGTGAATTTGAAAATAATTATTTACTGGCTGGGATTGCACGTATGTAGAAATGGTAAAGGGGTGGTTATACTAAGGTAAATTGTGGGACTAGGATTGTGGTTTTCATGCCGATGAGTAGTTTCAATACATGCAATAATGTGAAGGGTTTGACAGCAAAATGAGTTATATCCATTTTTGACACATAGATAAAAATCTGATTTTTTAAAATTAGGAGTTCATTCTTAAATTGAATTTGTTTGGTTTTAGTTGAGTGTATAATATATATTCTTACTTTTGTACATTAAGTTAGAATTTTTTTTTTTAAATATTGTCGACAACGGTGACGATGGTGGTCAAAACCATAATAATAATGGTTTATATTTATGTTGATAATTAAATGCAACCAGTAGTTTAGCTCAAAATCATACGAAGGCCTAAACGTAGATGGAAATAAATCCAAACAAGTCGGCTTTTCCGCTACAGTGATTTGGATAATATAATAACTTTGTGTCTACATTCTCTTGAATAAAAGTTAGGGAAATACGAGACGGTTCTACAAGTAACACATAACACATTAGCTGTTCACTTAGGCTATAGCGGATTTATACAACACTTCATAGCGGATTAATACACTTCATATAAGTGCTATAGCTCTTACCCTTTCTTGCAGCAGGTGGTCGCTGCTGTTAACCTTGTTCTTTGAAGAACACTTGCAGCGTCGCAGACAGGCCTTGAGTTTGACCTCAACACTGCTGTTGAACTTCATGAATGTCACATAGCAAATGTAGCAGATGAACAGAATGAGAGACTCCCACCACTCGATCGATTCATCTGAGAAAAAGCCAATGAGGAATAGCAAGGATACACTGTAGAAAGAGACGTCGCGGAACAACGGCCACCAAGTCAATGAGAGGACCTCCTTGCTGAACAAGGCGCACATCCCGATCACGAATAAAATATTGAAGACGGCAGAGCCCACGATAGTACCAATGCCGACATCGTTGCGGGCGATGAACACGCCTATGATGCTGGTGAATAGCTCGGGGGCAGAGCCACCTGCCGCCATGAAGGTAGCGCCTGATACATCCTCGGAAATCTTCAGTTTCTCTGTTATAACACCTAGAGAGGGTACGAAGAACTCATCACATACTATAGCAAGAGCTATAAACATATAGATCATGCCCATTACGTGTAAAACCACAGCACCACGGCGACGTTGGGTGAGAGAGAAGACTTCGTCAGGGTATGACGATGAGTCATTGTCGGCCAAGAGTCTGCGCCTCCCGATGAAATCCTGGTCTTGGTGGAACAAGTCTTTGTGTCCGTGTTGAAGCACGTTGTGGATACAACCGATTCCTAAAGAGATCGGTTCAGACGGCGCCATATCCTTTGACTTTGAAGGAAACAACAAATCCTGGAGCACTTTGAAATCAGAATGGTGTGATACTCTTTCTTGATTAGCCTCCATGAATATAAGATTATCGTTATCGCCGCTATTGTGACGTTTCAATTCCCCTACCATTCCGTCATCACCATCACCACCGCCTCCTCCTCCCCCTCCTCCTCCTCCTCTGTCGACGACGTGACCATCCCAGGAAGTCGGTCTGGAGTCAAACCGGAAGGAGAGTGTGGTCAGTGAGCAGAGATAGCCCAGGACAAACACAGCTGTTACGATGATCAGCCGGCCCCCCCGGCACCGGCGAGTCATGCACTTCCTCAGGTGAACGTTTGTCATTGTGACAGGCTTAACTGAATATCCACAACTTTCCGATGGGGAAATTAAATACCTCACTAAGAGAATTTATATTGTAACATGGCGTTTACGCTTTGCCTGCTCTTTCTTTAAAACCAAAGGTTTGTGTGAAAGAAGTAAGTTAAGAACACTCAAGGTTCTCAATGATTTCTTTCACAGACAATCAGATAATGTGGTTGAAATGAATATAATCCACATGAAGTTTATGCCACTATCTTGTCATCTAGAATCGAGAGCACAATAACTTCATATGAAAGCACTTTTATATTGTATTGAGTTTCCGTGTTGATGTCTTGAGGAGAAGGTGAAGTGATGTTAAAAGAGAGCAATGACCTGCAGTTATCGAATCATTTTCACCAGCAGACAGCCTATGGCTATTTCCTCTGCATTCTTTGCAACTGTCATAGACCGATGTACAGGCGGATCAACGATTCATTCCTGTCCCTTGCGCTATCTCCACTGGTGTGAACAGCTGTCAACAACTAAATGATTGGAACTAGGGGGTAAACTATCAAACGTGGGAGTCGCTAGAACCAGGCTTGAAGCTTACGAAAACAGCATACGTGATTCCTCAGTCAATAGCAGGTGCCTGTTGTTTGTGGCAACTGTTAGGATGTCTTATTCTACTACTCAGATATTTACAGCTCTGCTGAGCACTTTGGAACGCCCAAAGCCCAGTGAGCAAACATCAAGTATTGGCAGCAGTCTGTAGCAAGCACAGCCATGTCCTTCCGAGGTCTTTTGAACGTCCAGCAGAGAATCTGGAATATAGAAAGGAACACTACATTAAGAAAATTGCGAAATAACACTTACCACATAAAAAATGTAAAACAGATCAGTAATTGCCATTTTTAGCAGAAGAATAATCACTTTTAATTGCACGATTCTGAAAGAAGGTTCCGTTGCCATTGGGTTCTCTAAATCAATACCAGTGCTTTAAGTATTTAAGTATATTTAGACTGTGATTATTGACGTCATAGCGCTGGATACTGAAGATTTTCACAACCATCATCTTAATTGCTTCATGTACCGATCGGTGAAACCAAGTTAGACCCAGGACACTAAATAATTACTATTGCCGGAGAATTACAACCAAGTAAAAACAAAAGAGAATGAAAGCCTTGTATGAAGTCTGCTTCAATGACCCGAAAAAATCGATACTAGAACGGACTTCAGAAGGGTATTATGGCTTATGCATGCACCGCAAAGGTTCAGATCAAGAATCTACAGAGTAGTTGGTATTAAGCCCGGTTTTTTTGTGCGTTTGGGAAGTCTGCGCCACACGTTTAGTTGACTGTGATCCAACTGCTTAGGGTATATAATTGCAGCCTAAAACATTTTGATTCCGAGCACCGAGCCGACATCAAAGGCGCGACAACGTTTGTGTTAAGTTTTGACTTGGGGATAACCAGCGTACAAGCTGCGGCATTTAGTTCGCCCAGGGCGTTTCTGGCTGACGTACTTATTGATCTATGCTTGAAAAAGCGGAACAGTGTTTTATCCTTAAGGTGGGACCAACAAGTTATGAAATAACATTATGTCGATCACTAACTAGTCTAAAGCAAATCTTTATAGAAGTGAAAAAGCAATCAATAGTTATGACAAAAGGAAAATAATTCCGCGTTCCTCTATTTAAAGGTCTATTTAAAAGAGTTTCAAAATCGTAGGCTACTGTCGGCTGTGCAGGAAACAAACGCATATTCTTTCATGTTTTTCTCACACTGCCCAATATATAAAAGCTTATGCACTTATTTAGGTAGTTGAATTATTTACTTGGAGAGGAAAAGATTGTAAGCAACTCCATTATGTCGGTCTGC
This sequence comes from Elysia chlorotica, assembly GCA_003991915.1. Lineage (NCBI taxonomy): Eukaryota > Metazoa > Mollusca > Gastropoda > Plakobranchidae > Elysia > Elysia chlorotica. The sequence continues at coordinate 3,984 of RQTK01001232.1, forward strand.
AACTGATCATTGTCGAGTTCATATAACTGTTTTTAAAGTATAGTTTAACGGAATACAAGAATACAACTACGGTATTGTTTATAAAACTTATTTGTAGTCATGGCTTTTTTTTGCAAGTCATAGACATTTCAATGGTCCACGCCCTCTTGATTCAAACAAGTATTTTTATATAGCCCTAAAGCAATGCTTATGTATGTGTGGGAGTGGGTGTGTTTTTCACAAAATACAGTTGATATAATTATATTGTTTGAACCCTTGCTAGATATTACTTTCTATGGTTACACTGTTTAGTTCAATAAGTTTTAGCAAAAATTATGAATGATTTTAATCTTAATAATAATGTATTTAAAAAACAACAATAGTAATAACAATGATAATAGTAGTAGTAGTAGCAGTAGTAGTAATAATAGTAGTAGTAAATAATAATAATAATAATAATAATAATAATAATAATAATAATAATAATAATAATAATAATAATAATAATAATAACAATAATAATAAAATTACCAAACAAAAATATTGAAGCAGCAAATATCCTCCCACGTGTATAGATTGTTGATCGAATCTTTAGTTTAAGGCATGTGCAAATTGTTGCAACAAGAGCAGTCCGGAATCGATTATCGACATGGCGGCCACCAAGTCAACAACTCTGTATGGTAAACTTCTGAATACCAGATCCCATTGTGTTTACTCAGTCTTAAGTCGGCAACAGCGCCTATTGGGAGTTGCCTAGCAAGGCGGTTCGCTCGCGCTGGGCTACATTCAACAATATTGGTACTTGTTGATCTTATCGGCTGTTAGAAGCAGCAATGGTTGATGGCTTCTTAGCTGGTGAGGAAGTTGGCGGAAATAATTTTAAAAGGTTTGCATATTATAACAACAAGGAACAACCGGCAATTTTGTTCAATTGCACAAGAAAAAGTTAGTGGCGCTGGAGAACGTGGAAGCCATGTTTCGGCTAATGGTATAAACGAGTTGTATTTTGTGCCAAAGAACGCTTTTTCTACAGCTTTATTATGGTAACATATTTTCTCACTACAATTTGCAGTTATTTTAGCATGAAATATATTACTTGGTTAAGTCAATAATTATAGGACCCCCACACAGACTTTTGTTCAACAAATCTAGTAAGGAGTTTCCTTCAAAGACATTGTACAAGTTTATATTATAATAGAGAGAAAAGGGAGAAGAGTGATGGAGACATCCACCGTTAAAAAGATATAGAAAGGCGGGGGAAGGGGTTGTAACAATAAAAAAATAATCCCGTATGAATTGAAAGGCATTGTTGTGGGTGATTATCGACAAACGTGAAAAATGAAATTGAAATCTTAAGGGACCTGTAAAGTAAAAAAAAGAAAATATTTTATCGGCTGTCCAGCCCTTTGCTGGCTAAAGAAAAAGTAAGACGAGGGCGAGAACAAATTTATAATGATGTTACTGATTATTATGAAGTGTTGGAGCAAGGACGAAAGTGTTATGAAGAAAAAGGTAAAGATACACGGAAAAGGCGAACAAATAATTGATCCGATGAAACAATTTTACTAAAATTATGTTTTCTATTGCGGGAAAATGTATTTAAAAGAAAAAAGAGAATAACATGAGCGTTTCACAATAACACTGAATTCAACCCGCTTGGTGTGTACAAGTGCTGCTGTACTCCCTTGTCTTGATCCCGTAATGTTGCAACAATCCTTTGCAAACTATTTATAGGCCAATGAACACACTTTTTCCTTACGTGTTTAGCACGGTTAAGTTCACGTGCCCGTTTTAATCTTATTACATTGTTCTGTATTGGCAACGGAAATCAACTTGTTTGCCGACTAGTCGTTTATCGTTGTTTTATACTTGCGATGATTACATTTTATTGCCATAATGTTTACTGAAAATCTTGAGAATCAAACGTGTGGTATAAAGGGGGATTTTCTTGTGTGTTTCTTTTTAAACACGATTGGCGCCCTTTACTGTCATCTACTACCGCTGTAAAGTGATGTGTTAAATCAAAATATAAAATCACAATGAATCCCTTTTTACGTTGAGCTGATCTCTAAGCACTGCTTACACTTAATAATGCTTTCATAGTAGTAGTGGAAGTGGTAGGGATAGTAATAGTGGTAGTAATAGTAGTAGTAGTAGTAGTAGTAGTAGTAGTAGTAGTAGTAGTAGTAGTAGTAGTAGTAGTAGTAGTAGTAGTAGTAGTAGCATCAGAAGAAGAAGAAGAAGAAGAAGAAGAAGAAAAAGTAGAAGAAGAACAAGTAACCACTCAAATTACTATTATTACTACTTTGGATGGGGCCCCGAAGCGGTATAACCTGAATTTTGCCAGCCATGATTATTATAGTAACACCGACCTCACTTGTAAGAGAAAATGCGACCCTTCTACTTAGAGCGACAATGATCTAACATACCCTCTAAAAAAAAGTAAAACTTAGGAACACTGGAACTCCATTACACTCAAATTCGTTCTTTTCCAGCATCTTTTTTTAAGCTGTACAACAAGGAAGATAATAGTTTTACTGGTTGCGTGCCAAGAGGAAAGCATCTACAGTGTCTGGGAGCTTTAGGGCCTGAGCGCTGGTCTCTGCAGAGAGGAGGGCCAGACTTGCAGTGTCACTCAAAGATGGCGTGCAGCATGAGTATCAAAGCAACCCACAAAGATCTGCCGCAGACAATAATAATTAAGTAGTAAGTAAAACTGGACAGATCCCCGAAACGACGAAGCTCTGTGTTGAGACTTAGAGGACGATAAGTCATTTCAGTAGAACTTAAAATTCAGGCGTGTCCAAATCTTCTTTTTTATTATTCATTTATTTCGTCGTCGTCTTCTTCTTCTTCTTCTTCTTCTTCTTCTTCTTCTTCTTCTTCTTCTTCTTCTTCTTCTTCTTCTTCTTCTTCTTCTTCTTCTTCCTCTTCTGCGTTCATTTTAATTTGTCCAAAGTTTTCGATTTTCAATTTGGTCTCTTCGATGAAAGAGGCAGTCTGATGTAGGGTTTTTCGCACTAGTATTAAAATTGTATTCCTTCAAAATCTTATGTTAACACCTATCTTAAAAGTAATCCTAAATATTGTTACATTTCTAAATCGCAAGTAGCATTTCTTCTTGTTTAAATTAAATTAAAAATCGACTATTTATTAGTAAAATAAAGATTTGAGCAAAAAAGATTATTGATAAAAGATAAAATTGTATTTGTGCTTGCAATCTTTACGAGCTGAAATTTTTACGGTGGATCTTTCCATTTAAATTTATGTGGTTAAAAAACTAAAGCATTACAATAGTAATATAGACGAAACAAAACATGAAAGTATTGAGAGTACCAAAATCTATACGTATCTTTCGAATATGCAATGAGAAGAATTGAAAATGACATAGAAGAGAGTGAAAGTGGTGGTATTTCGAATTGTTTTTCAAGATCCAACATGTGATAAACTTTCATTTACTTCATTATTTGTCAATTTGCTATCTCTCAAAATGTATCTCCGTTAATCTCTCAATTTCCACACATGTATTTGATATAGGTCGCATGTTGGCGGAAATGGCACGGTGTAATAACCATAGGGGATAGGTGATGTTTCAAGTCATCATTTTTTTAATATGAATATTCCAGAAGCTGACAGAATGTGTCGGCTACTGATACTGTTCATATTACCAATCAGCTGACTTTAACATTTATTTCCTGATTCTGAATCTTTTTCCTATTGAAAATGGGCGCGGTTGTTATTCTTTGTTTTGTGTGACATGACTGGTATTGCTTCTAAAAGAAAATTACAGGTTTGCAGGCAATATTAGCCAACGTGTCAGTGTAGACGTTTTATAAACTTCTTTCTCTATATCCTTGTGTTATATAGGATTTTTGTAGCTTCAAGTATTATGTCGAAATGTTTGAAGGGTTTCAGTATTTAAAAATGGAAAGAGAGACAGACAGACAGACAGACAGACAGACAGACAGACAGACAGACAGACAGACAGACAGACAAACAAACAGAAGCAGAAACATATAGACAGAAAGGCATACAGAAATGGGGAGGAAGAGGCAAGCGTTAGAATAAATATCTTTTAGCAACATTTTCAAATTAAAAACATTTCAATGTTGAATGGTAGATTCATTGTAATTAAGTTGACTCCATTTAAGATTCATATAAAAGTAAATAAATTTTAAGACACTGTGATATCGATTACAGTGAACCTACTGTTTTCTTTGTAATCAAACTTGCGGTTAAATTGGATATTATTAAAAATGAAAAGTTCGGACTACTTGCCTACAACTTGCAGGGAAAAAGGGCCCTTCCTTGTATTGAGTCAATATTAAAACAATCGTTTGTCGTCTCTATAACCAAAACAGTACATGACTAAATCATCGTGCACTTTTTTTTCCAAAAGGGGAAATGGGAGGGGTCGAGTTTTAAATGATAGAGCGTTGTCTCTGTATGGCTTGGCAGCTTATCATTAATTGTCTTTGGATCCATTTGCGACATAATTATCGTACAAGATGTTTAACTTCTTCATGAGTTACCATTCCCTTTCACAGCTGAAGAGGGGACTGAACTTTAAGAAAATGGAAGAAAGTAAAGACACCCTGCCAAGGTGTGATAAACAAAATAGTGAAAACTAGTGAGAGACCCACACGGTGTTTTGATTTCAACGTAGTTTTGATTTTACCATAGTTGGTAAATCGTGTATTTCATTTGTCATTAAACTGCCTTTCAGGTAACAATATCCTTATGAGTGAGTCCCCCCCCCCCACACACACACACAAACAGATACCGGTAATTGAAACTTTAGCTCATCACAATTATCAGTTTAATGTGTCCCACTGATATAGGAGTTCAGGTCTCCCGCCCTGTTTCGTGTGTGACAACACTTAACGTTTTCAGACGTCAATCTTGGGACCCGTCTACGATATAGCCTATACAGTGCTGACGTTGGTCGTTAGTCAACAAAACAAACAAGCAAACAAAAGACAATACCATTTGTGTGCGTAAACTACACACTTCGACAAGAATAAGTATGCACATGGACCACTCCTTTATAAAGTCACACAGATTAGCTCTTGTAATTTTCAAAACCAATTGTTATATTTTAATATTAAAAAAACATCTATCTCTAATCCCGATATAGAAGCAAGAATGGAAAAGTATTTTTTTTCATTTGCTATGAACCAGAGACCTTTACAAACAAAATAATAATGTATATCTTTTTTTAACAAAACAGTTACAAAAATCGAAAAGTGTTCCGAAAATTGTTGCCGAAAACGAAAATTACAACACTTATGGGTTATTATTATGTAACTTTATCTAATAGACCAGAGAAGATTGCGACAATTCCTCGAAGAGATAGCAAATCATACAAATTATGCTTCTTAAATAGAACAAATACTGGCTATTGAAAAGTATGACGAAATAAAAGTGGTAAACTGAATTTTTTTTAAATGGTTTGAGATGGGATAGGCTTTCTTTGTCATGTTTTAATTTTTAACTCTTTTGATATAGGCCATGAAAATTCTATTTCAAATAAATTGTTGTTCTGAAATAGTATGTGGAACTGCTTTATTTGTACCTTGAATAGTAAACAATGTTTTTTTTAAATCAAAATTATCACGTAATAGTGTAGCCGTTGAATAGCTTACGTTGTGGAATTCAAAGCACAATTTTATTGATCCTGCCAAATAGGGTACGATATAAACCATATAAAAGAATGGTATTTCAAAATACTGAAGACGTTTGTAATTTTGGTTTAATTCATAATAAGGAGGCTTTGCGACCTTCTTTCACAATTTTAATACACTTGATTTGATTAAAACAAGAAGTGCAGTGAAGAGTTAGAATCGCCTACGAAGTAAGAAACTATTTTGTATATAAAAAGTTGTACCAGTGTTCCAGTTAGAGGGGTCTGGATCTGTATTAAAGTTTATGGAAATACTCAGCTTGTGAAAGGTAAATTGATGAATTCGTTCTCCATCTTGTCTTCAAAATCAACCAATGAAAATTTAAGAACATTTTGCTGTTAAACTAGGCACGCC